>VZTX01011986.1:801437-835991 GCA_013400915.1 Pardalotus punctatus
GAACCCCGCGCTGCCGCAAAGCGCGCCAGGCGGCGCGGAGGCGGGCGCGCACTCCGTCGCACTGCCGGAAGTGAAGGCGTTGTGCTTTGCGGCCCGGCGCCCCTGATTCGAGGCCGGGAAGCCCCGTCCGGCCTTTCCGCCAAGCCGCCGCCGAAGACAGGTGAGTGTCGGGGCGCTCCGGCCGCCGCCCGCCCGCACCCGCGCCCCCGCGCCCGCCCGCGCTGACGCCGCTCCTTCTCTCTTGCAGGAACAGCCATGCCGGCCAAAGGGCCCCTGCAGAGCGTCCAGGTCTTCGGGAGAAAGGTGAGACGCGGGCATGGCGGCCTGCACCATCTGCTCCTCGCTCCCGGACTGGGCCGCGCCTTTGGGCCGTTCGCGCTCGGCGTCTCTCGGCTGTAGCTCCTCGCCAGAACGATGTGACGGGGCTGGGCCGCGGGAGGGTTGGCGGGCTGAGTCCGCTCGGCCGCCCACGTGTCCCGGTCCCTGGCTGCCGGAGCGCTCCTTGTCGCTGGGGCGCTGCGGTACCGGGGGGAAGGGTTTGCTCCTCTGGGCGGGGGGTCTGGCTTGTTTCTCACCGCAGGCTTTGGGAGGGGCCGCCGCTGTCGGCCCAGTTCACGGCGGCCTGGCCTACCATTGCTGGTATCCGAGGGCCACGTTGTGAGGCGGTGGCAGGAGGGTAAAGTTAGCAGTGGTAAAATGCAGCGTCTCGAATAATTGACTGTACTCAGTGAGAAAATGAGCCACAAAAATACGGTGTTGTAGAGCGGAGGAGTCTTTTCTTCGTATACAGCTAAATTTTGTAGCTGTAAATCAAACACTGAAAATTTTAGTAAGGTTTTATCTTAATGTTGTGAGTATAGTATACCTGGAGGTATAAGGAGAGGTACTGTTTTGTTTAGTGCCAAATGTTAGTTTTGGGCATAAGACTTGGACTGCTGGATTGTTTAAATTAAATGGAAGTTCGTCCTGCTTGCACAAAACTGAAATGCTGTATTAATACACATTTGGATTTTTAGAAAACTGCAACTGCTGTTGCCCACTGCAAGAGAGGGAACGGCCTCATTAAAGTTAATGGAAGACCTCTGGAAATGATTGAGCCCAGAACTCTGCAGTATAAAGTAAGTATTCACCCAGTCTCTGCCCTGCTTCCCTTTTATACATGTAATTGTTTGACACTAGAGACAAGTTGCTTGTCTTATTGAAAAATGTAAAGATTTTCGTTCACAATTGTTTACCTAAAATACAGATGCTATTATGAAAATTCAGTAGACTACACTTCTGTTATGGGGGATTTTGCTTAACAGGTTTCTTACAATGTGAAGTATTTTCTGCAGTTCCTGTCCACTTTCTAAACTGAAATGCATGACTTAAAGCCCTCATTTTAAAAAGGCTGTTTAGAACTTTATACAATAGCTGCTGAACACTGCTGAAAGAATCTGTAACTGTCTAGATAACCATAAAGTGTAATAAATAGCGAAGAAAACTACCTACAGATTATTTCACTTATTCAGTTTTATTGAACTTGACTTACTTTCTACATATAGCTATGGTATTCTAGATAAACTGTTCCCTTGCTCTTAAATTCCGTGTGCATGTACTTTGCTGTTAGATATTTGAAACTTAAATATACCAAAGACTTCAGTAAATATATCTTATGACAGCACTAGTTGATGTCAATTGTGCAAGAGGTGTACTTGACCTGGGTGTGTGCTTTTAAAATCAAGGCTCTATTTCTCAGAATATTCAATAACATCACATTTGGTAAACCCGCTAAAAGCTTCAATCCTGATTACAAATGAATTTTCTTTGTGTTTTGTTTCCCAGCTGCTTGAACCTGTCCTCCTCCTGGGGAAGGAACGGTTTGCTGGTGTCGATATCAGGGTCCGTGTGAAGGGTGGTGGCCACGTAGCACAAATCTATGGTAGGCTTTTTGGTGGGATTTCTGGTGTGGGCTGCAATGGGTAAAGCTGCAGTGGTGAGTTGACACTGGTTGGATGCTGGGTGCCCACCAAGCTGCTATGTCACTCCTCCCTTGATCTTGATGGGGTGGGGGAGAAAATAAGATGGAAAAGTCTTGTGGGTCAAGATGAAGGCAGATTAGTAAAGCAAAAGCAAAGGCTGTGCGCTGAAGCAAAGGAAAACAAAAAGCTTCTGTCGGCAGGGAATGTTTGGGCACTTCCTGGGAATTGAGGCCACAATATGTGTAGCACTTGCTCTTCTTTTGCTTTTACTGCTGAGCAGACATCCTCTGGTATGGAATACGCCCTCTGGTCTGGAATACCCTCTTTGATCCGTTTGGATCAGCCGCCCTGGCTATGTTTCCTCCAGTATCTTGCCCACTCCCAGCCTTATGGTGACAGAGAAATGTTGTAGGCACAACCCTGATGCTGTGCAAGCTCTGCTCAGCTGTAGTCAGAACACAAACCAAGTGGAAGCTGGGAAAACCATCTCAGCCAGACCTAATGCAGCCATGTATTTAAGAGGCTTGAGTTCAGAATAGTGACTTGCCAAACTCAGTGTTCTGTTTCTTTTTTCACTGTGTAAATGTGGTTTTCATAAGGGTTTATTAATTACATTTTGTATGCAAAGCTGTAACAGCAAGCTGAGTGAAGCAAAATGATGAAGTTTTGAGGAAATGCAAGGAAACTACCTTTACATTGTGCAGCGTGACAGGATAATTCAAATGCAGCTGAGCACAAGGATTGTGGGAGGAGTTTAGCATTGGAAATTTTATCCTTAGTTGTATATTTCCATATTGTTCAGAAGCATCTTTCAGGTGATGAGCGAAGCTAGGCAGTTTTCCCATTGCAGAGAAGTCTGGGAATATACTTGCAGTAGCTGTTGATAAGAGTTAATCTTAACAAAAGATGGATTTTTAAAAATTTTTTTTCTGCTCTTAATTTGAATATAATTAGTGAAGTGGAGCTGAGACTGTGTAAAAAGCAGGGGCAAATTTCAGGCTCAAACTTGATAGCATTTGTTTTTCAGAACATTTATATTTTCATCAAAATCATGATCTTGATGTTTTGACAGATACCAGTGTAACAACATCCTGACAATTACTTCCATTCTTCTGGTTTGAATTATGGTTACTGTGTTCCTGTGCTAGTTTTTTGGTGTTGCTGTATTTTAGCACACAAACGGTCCTGTTGACCCTTTTACCTCCTTAGTCTTTCAACACATTGATCAAATTTGTCTTTGTTGAAAAGGATAGGCATTTCATAGAAGTGCATGTCTAACGATTTTGAAAGTTGAGTGCTTGTAGATAGAAAATGAACCTCCATTAATACTTGGGAGAGAAGGTGATCAGACATCCCTTGTGCAATTTCTTGGCTAGCTGGCAGTTGTCAAATCAACAAATGAACTTTGGGTGGCCTCTTGGCACAGATTTCGTAAGATTTGCCAAAGTAAAGGTCACGTGGAGTATGTGGAAAGGGATATTAAGGAGAGAAAGGACTATTTGGCAAATAGCAAAATAGCACTTTTCTCAGATAACTGGAACTTTGTGTTTAAATTTTAAATAGATATGCAATCCTTACTGATCTTTTACCTTTTTTTAACAGCTATCCGTCAAGCTATTTCCAAAGCTTTGGTGGCTTACTATCAAAAATGTAAGTAGTTTTGGTTGTTGTATTAGCTTTAAGTGGAAATATATGGCTTTTGATTGTTTTATTGCAAAAACTATTAATGTAGATTTGTTCCATGTGAAACTGCTTTAACTAAAGATTTTTTTTTAAACAGATGTTGATGAAGCTTCCAAGAAAGAGATCAAGGATATTCTAATCCAGTATGATAGGACTCTGCTTGTTGCAGATCCTCGCCGTTGTGAATCCAAGAAATTTGGAGGACCTGGTGCTCGTGCACGCTACCAGAAGTCTTACCGTTAAAATTGGTCTATAGTCATGTTGCAGTCAATAAACGATTTGATAATTTTCATGTTTCTAAATTGCCTTTTCTTGGGTGGGTAAATAGATTTTTTCACTGTGTGTTAAGATTGATACACAAAGGGATTTGTATTGCAGTAAAATTAGAGGGCTGATGGTAGTTCTTTTTTTATCCTTTCATAGTAATTCTGGATAGGTAGGGTCTTTGGAATAAAGAAGAGCTTTCTCCTGAACTCTTGCATTACCAGATACTGCAGAGACAGAGTCCTGCATTAGTATGTGGAAATGTATGTAGCTTAAAATACTCAAAAGTAGTATTAAAATTAAAAAATCAGTTAAATAAGGATTTAGTGTTTTAAGATCAGGTCTTGAGTGATTTATCCTTCAACCACATGTTCACACAGTGGAGTAACTGCTTATGTTATGAGCTGGGTGAGGCAATTTGAAGGCCTTGGAAGAAGAAAGGGGAAGGAAAAAGCAGTTGAAAAGTAATTTTCAAAAATTTAGCTAGAGGATGTGTGTATTAAATACTAGAGAAGTTTCAGTTCCTATCCCTTGACCTAGGGAGAAAATACAGATTCTGTGTAAATGTGGGATGGATCAATAACGGTATTAAGACTCATTCTGTCCTTGGAAGAGTTGCAAGTAATGGAGTGAGGCCTTGGATACGAGCTGACTCAACAGGTGTGACCACAGGCCTGGGCTGTTGTTTTCTGTGTTTGTAAACTGTTTAGGAGTAGAACTGGAAGAAAAACGAGACTAAGACAATGAGAGCCCATATACTGCTGTATTGCTCTCCAAGCCTGGTATTTTAATGTCTCATGCTTGTATGCCAGTACTGCAATTGTCATACAAGCACCTTGGTACTTGAGATACTTGTTAGGCTTTCTCTTAGCATGCTCTCGTCACATACTTCATATGTGGCTTTTTTCAGTGTACTTGGTCAACACAAACCAGGAATTGGAAGAAATAGTAAAATTCCACCCTTTTGCTCTAGTTTAATAAAACAGGTGCTTACAGCTTTTTATTAATGTTAGGCATTTGTCATGATGTCTGCTTTTTCTGTAGAAGAGTATTAAAGGTATACACACAGTCATTCAAGAGTTAAACGTAGCAAGCAAATTCCTTCTAAAAAAGGAGTTCTGCATCCATCTCCCCATTTTAGCTGTCAGTTTCTGCCACAAAATAACTGCATTCCAAGATTTGAATAGAAGTTGAATGCTTGTATTCAAACCCCTCATGCTCCCATTGAGGCAAAGGGAACTGTTGTATAGCAGGATTTTTTGGTTTTATGCTAAGCAAATGGGATACTCCATCTCAGACTCCTGCTAGCTTTGTCAAGATGGCATGGTCTGCTTTCCTGAGTCCCCCTTTCCTGCACTCTAAGCTCTTGGGCTGCTGAAAACTGCAATGCTCAGCCCCCTAGCCTGGCTTTCCAAGGAAAAGATGTTGTGCAGAGCTAACTTCGAGTTTGCTTGAATTCCTGTGAGTTTTGTGAAAACTTGGGTCTTGATGTTAATCAGCTTCAGCTGAGGGAAAATAAAACCTTTTAGTTGTTTGGTTTGTGTGGTGACTGAAAAGCAATGGCTCACTCATTGCTTAGGAAATGCGTCCTGGCCTGCCAGTTGGCACATACATCCCCTGTGCGGTGGCTTGTCCAAAACTGATTCTTGCCTAGCTGTTAGATCAGAGGGATGGAGGGGAAAAGAGATGGTGCAAAGTTGCAGTGGTGTGAAACTTAAGGAGGTAGGGGGAGATGCAATATCTACTGCCAGTAACCTTAAGGGTGGATTTCACAGTTACGAGGAAGCCTGATGGATCTGTTTTTCTGCTCACAGAACAGCTTGTAACAATTGGGGATTATTGTTTTGGTGTTCTTTTGTGGAATAGCTGAAAATAAAACTTGCATTGCTACTAATATATCCAGAGATGATATCTGCGTGTAATTTCTTCAACCAGAAGACTCTTAACATAATAAAAATGCCTTAACTGAACTCTGATCCTATAAAAATGCCTCATCAATTCTGTAGAGTGATGTCCTTCCCGCACACTTGCTTTCTAAAGGAGAAATGTTTGTACACTTGGGCTGCTATCTGCCTGGATGGTTGAAGATTTTTATTCTGAGAGGTTGCTTACTGATTACCCACTAGAGGGCTTAACTTCATTGGGGAACTGTAACCACTGTAAAGTTTGAAGGTGTTCGTAAAAATGTCTGCTTTCTTCATGTCTTGATTCTGCAGGGATGGTAATCAAGTGCTTGTCATTGATCATCCGCTCAATGCCCAAAGACACACATCCACAGAGAAATAGTAATTGATCTTCAAACCATTGGGAAGGTTCTTGAGCAGCTGTGGAGATGCTTCTCAGAAAAGAAGAAATGCCCTTAACTTTGTATCATCCAGCTCTTTCATTACTTTCACCAATGCTAATCCATAGGAAGATCATCTGTGCACAACACAATGTGGCCTCACTTGAATTCTTCATTGAAAATACCATGTTTTGTTAACGATTGGACCTGGTTCCAAACCAGGGCAAGCTTGTCCACATGGCACAGGAAGGCAATTATTTCCTTATCCATTTTTTGTAATCCTGATAAACATTGTAACCTGTATATAAATTTAAGTCCTCTCAAACATTATGTTGGAAAAGCTGGAGAAAAGTAATTTTGACTGCAATATACAACTATATTAACATTGAAATGTTTAAATTTTATTTTTGAAGAAAAATCTGTAGTTTTAAAATGTAACACTGGCATTTTTAATGTGTGGACAAGTGTATTCTGTATTGTGCTTGTTTTCTTCCAAAAACAATTATTTTCTAATGCTTTTTTTTTCTGTTCAAATTTTTTAGAAGTGCCAGTCTGGGAGTATTCTAATACTTGTGTAGGTAATGTGTGTTGTTGCCTTGATATAATTTGATTTGATTTTTTTAAATCTCTTTCTTAATATAGTCCTCTGAGTTACAGTTCAGGGTACTTGGCTGAATAATTTTTTTTCCTTAGCTGACATCCTTAATGCACTTGGGACTGTGCTGTTTCCTACCTTGCCTTGGGCAGAGATGTCTAAACTTTATGAAGCCTATTGCTTTAACTCTTACAAAGTTCCTTTGCAGCTAATAAGGCTTGGCCTATTTTTAAATATTAGAAGTTAAACAACTGTGAAATACTACATATATCAACTTTGCTATAGAAAAACATTTTTAAAACCCAACAAAACACACAAAAAAGCTATTTTGGATAATTTCTGTTAAACGAAAAGAGTTAATTTCTATTAATGTTACATTAATGTATTTGTGAAATTGCATATTAAGCATGGTGAGAAATATAGTCTTAAGGAAGGGAGGAATCCAAGTTCAGATTTCTCAGAAGAGCTTGGAACAGTTTTCTAAACCAGACTTAGCTTGACAGTAAAATAACACAGAGACTGTTGATGGAATTTGGAAGATGTAATGCTTGGTTTCATCTTGAGAGCAGCCTTGAGAGTAGGTTTATGAGATGGTGAAACTATATTTCCTATAAGTTCTCACATAAGAGTTAAAAGTCTATGAGTGACTATATACATGTGTCCATATGGCCTAGGAACTCACTTCTTTTGCTTCTGTTTGCGGTGTGGTTTTGGGCCACATGCAGCAGATGCAACTGAGCTGAGAGATGCTGTCCAGCTGCAGACAAGCAGCCAGTCTATGGGACCAGCCTATAGCTAGTCAGAAGTAAAAACAAAGCAAAAAACACCTCTTGAAATGCAGTTACGGGAATATCACCTTCTCAGATCCAACAGGAATAAAAATAGCTCTTGAGAAATACTCCACAGTGTAGTGTTATGTATCGGTTTGCAATCAGTAGCCTTGCCAGTACTGTTGGCTGTGGCGTGGGCCAGGGTTTTGTCCTTGTCTGTGCTTAGAGAGGCTGAGTTTTCATTTTACTTCTCTTGTCCATCTGGGGAGCAGGAAAGAGAAAGGGCTAGAAGAAAGGATGGGCGAAATTTTTACCTGAGAGAGGCCATCAACTTCTAAATTTTATTTGGGTCCAAACCCACCTTCTGTAGCATGCTCAGAGGGTCTCACAAAGCACCTCCTAGGAAGAATGGAGGGATAGGCAAAAGACAGGCCGTGCAAAATAAAATGAGCAGCAGCAATTTCAAGCAGCATTACGTATGTCTTTAAAACTGTGCTTTTTAATGATTCTGTTTACATCATTGTATAGCACATAAGAGTCTTTTATTTTAAAGCATGGTAATTTTAATTATACAAATTATAAAAAATTATTTTTAATATTTTGATGAAAATTAGAAAGTAAACCAACCCTTTGGCCCTGTTGACTTCTTTCTCTTTTCCTAATATGAAATTTTCACAACATTGTTTTTTAAAACCAAAATATAATTATCCTCTGAGAAACCTTCTTTTGCATTACAAGCAAACTATACTTAGAAACGCATCCAGAATATTCTTAAAAAAACAGATGTATTATTTAATAGAAGTTCATATCTCTCCTTTTAGGACAGAGAAAAATCATTAATATGTTAATCTCTAAAACCATTTGGTTATAATTTATACAGAGGTATTATTTCAGGGTCTTGCAGAAATATTTTGTTGTACTAAGGAGTAGAGAACAGCGCTCAGCTCAAGCCTCAAAACACACAAAGGTGTGTGACGACTGAAGGATCTCTCAAACCACCATGACATGGCAACATTTCTGTCATTGTCTGCTATGTTATAAAGGGCCGATTCAATTCAACAGGGGAGTAATACTCGCAGGTCTGGTGGAAGTGTAACTAATACAGACTGTGCTGAGGAGCCACCATGCATTGCTAATGAGAGACGCAGCCAGGAGCGCAACACTCGCTCAGCTCCTGAAGCTGTATGTAGCGACCAAGCTTGAAGTCTCCTTTTCACTTTTTGCATTGCATTATTTTAAATAATGAGTCCAATTATCTAACTTCTAAAGGATTTAAACACACTATAGAAATACATAGTTTGAAGATGCCCTATAATCAAAGCCATTAATTTGGATAATTTCCCTTTTTCTAATTTATACTGAAATGAACATTGTAGGAAGGCTCAGTTTAATGATACCGTGGAGTATATTCTTACTTCATTCACTGCTGTCCTCTTTGCAAGGTAAGAATTTAATTCCTTTTTTTTGTAATAATACTAATTTTTACAAAGATTTTTCTAAATATTTTAATACTATAGCTCCTTACTTTTCTATTGTTATATTTTTTGACCTCGCTGAAATTTGTAAATGAAAATTAAACAAGTATATATCACCATTCTCTCTCGCAGGTGTAGAAACTATAACTTTTTTTAAGATTCATTTTTTATGTCTGAATTTGTTATGAAACAATTATTAATGAAAAAAATCTAACTTCCTTGGCATTCTTGCTATTATGGTCAGATGAGTAAGCATTTAATGATTTTCATTGAAGTATGATTTTGTTAAACAGACTGCACCTGCAGTTTCCTTAAACATTTTTAGAATGCTAGAGTAAATAATTGCTCTTCTAGTTACAGAAATTATCTTATGTTCTATGTAATGCAACTGGATCTTATAGATAGTTTCCTTGCAACAATTATAAGAATTTCTAATGTAATATAAGAAATTGGTTTGTGGTTTTGTTTGTTTTTATTTGTTTATTTGCTTGCTTGTTTTAAGCATGGACTCATTTAAAATTATTTACAATTATTTACAATTGAGTCTTACAAGTAACAGTCACAAAATTATTATTACCCTGGAAGTTTGATTCTGGAAAACTCTGAGCACCTGTTCTATTTTACTTGTTTATCTCTTCTATTTTTTCGTTCTGAGCCTCTGAAGAACCATGAACTCTTTTCACTTCTTCATGGTAGCATGTACCAGGACTACCACCATGAAAACTTGCAGGTGAAGAGTGCATGAGAGAATCAAATTCTTAGGAAGGAAAGGATGTAGTGCTACAGTCCTTGGAAACAGAAAGAGTTTCTGCAATGGTGCCCTGGAAAACTCAGGATTATTAAATCCCAAAATTCAATAGTGTTGTTTTAAACTTGACATTGCTTGCCAAGGGCAGAATGAGGCTGTAGAAAAAAATGTTTGACTTCATGATTTTTTAATCTACAGGATCTTATTGCAAGCTTTCTCTTTTGAGAAGAACTTTGAGGTAAGTTTTTATTCCTGATTTGTCAAGTCCTACAAATGGAACAAGACTGAGCAAGTGCAATGCAGTGTAAGTTAGAAAGTAAAATACAGCCTTGAATTTAACATGTAAAATGTCATCTACATGTAGGCTGGATGTAGAACACACTTTCAGAACGTTTACAACTCTTTTCCAAGTATTTACGTAATGGGCATGGGTTCTCTCTTTGAAAAATGGAGGTCCTTATGAAAGATGATACTTCTATGCTCTCAAGAAAGCTTAGAGGAATAACGGAATGAAAACAGCATGAGATCATAATTTCATGACTGGAAAAGCACATTAAATGAGTATCCATCTACAGTTTTAACTGCGTGATAAAATCCTAGCTGCTATTTGAAGCCCAGAGAAGTAAGTGCTATACAGCCTTAAAATAAACATTTTCAATACAAATTTCCACATAGAAGCTGAAATCCAAACAAAACCCAAACTAGGCAATGTTCCTGATCCCATTGAATTAAATGGGACCTATGCCATCAATTTCAATGGAAGCATCAAGTTGGATGTAGCTTTGTATGTGTAGCGAATTCTAATACATCTAGGGGACACACATGCAAGTCAAATGATATGCCATCATGAAGTGTTGATAGATCTAAGTGTGTTTTATAGTTTGATGCTCTTGTTTCTAAACTTAATCACAAATTAAAATCTGCTCCAGCTGGAAAGTCATCTCTTGCTATCAAAAGTACCCTCAGAGTATATTCAAGCAACACTCTGGGGAACTTGTAGCCACTCACATGCAGCATGAAGTAAATATGAAGCTGCTTTACAATTTTATATCCTGTTGTGTAAGTCTGTTTTGCCTATTTACGTCTCCCCAAAGCTCCAGGTACCTCCCTGTCCAAGCAGAGACTGGAGTGCTGCCCAATTATGTAAAATGAGACAATGACAAAAAAAAAAAAAAAAGAAAATCACCTTTTTAAATGTTAACCCAAGAAAGACCTCTTTGACAAAGTGATGGTAATCAGAGAGAAACACTTCTCTCTGGGGACTTGCTTATTCAGGTTGCTCCAGGGACCTTTGATAATACAAGATCCTTTTTGTTTTCTTCCAGAAATGACTTTAATGCAACTCGACAGAGAAGAGATCTTGTAACAGCCGAGGTAGGTTATACCTCCAAAAGCGGGAGAGAGGGGAAACCCTCCTCCCTTTTCTGCTCTGGGCCTTTGCCATCCTTACAAATGAGTCTTTGTGGGGAGAAGGGCTGTGGTAACAGGAGGACAGTGAGGAGGAGCAGCTGCTCCCCAGCTGCCCGACCCGCCCGAGCCGCGGCCTCACGCCTTCATTCTCCCTCAGCAAAGCGCCCAGTGGGCAACCTACCCTGCCGTGCCGACTGGTGCACGCCATGGGAACCAACCCCGGCACGTCTCTGGCTTTTGTGAGGGTGAGCAGAATGCCCTGGAAAGCTGTTTGTGTTTGTGAGAGGCGCAGTGGCAGTGCCACTGGCAAGGCTCCCTCCTGGACACGGGGCCCTGGTGGCTCCAGCCTTCCCTCCTGGACACGGGGCCCTGGTGGCTCCGGCCTCAGCCTGGTTCCCATCGCCCTGGCCCCACACTGCCTCAGTGCTGCATCCCGGCAGTATTGAGCTGAAGTTCAATTGCGAATGGAGGAATCTCGTTCCCCCCCACGTACACCCTCGGGCTCTGGAGCCCAGCCAAGGTTACGAGCCCTTTTGAAGGGGGCAGGCAGGAAGCAGAGGCGGCCCTGCCTCAGGGGTTTCAGGGAGCCTGCAGCTGAACCAGGGGTGATTTTGTCCAAGACCCTTTGAGATCTCTGTGCCCCTGACCAAGTCAGAAGGCAGCTGGTGTGAAACACCGTGCTAAGGGTAATCCAGCCTCTGAGAGAGGCAGGACTGGTGGTGTCCTCAGAGGGCCCTCAGCGATGAAGTGCTGTCACACCAAGGACACTCTACCTCTGCAAAATGATGGGAAGGCCAAAAGCTGCTTTCCTGAGGTGAGCAGCTTGGAGTAGCTGTCCAGAAAAATGGAAATGGGTCTTGTTGTGCAGGGAGGGAAGGAACCCTCTTCATCTAGCAATGGACCATGGGCACCAGGAACAATTTTGGTGCAGGGGCCTTCCAGGTGGTGATTCGATGAAATCTAGTTCAGGCTGATTTTAGACAGATTGTACTAGTTGGATGCATCCCACAATGTATTTTAATTTGGAAAAAGGAAGGTTTTATGTCACTGTAAGAGGCATTAGCCAGACTAACCCTAACATCTTCCTTGCACAGTGTCATTCCCTTTGAGATTCATCAGTTTAAACTCCAGATGTGGAGAAGGAGTAGAGTCAGGATGGAAGAAAGAAATTAGCTTACAAGCAAAGACTAAAACAATTTCTTCGCTTAGTTGTGTAGCTGAAGGCTGGCACTTAAGTCTGTGGGGACTGCAGAAAGGTAACATTTTTCATAGAACATCAGATAAGAGATAAAGAAAAAACAGAGGGGGGAAGAGCAATTTAAGCAAAAAGGACCAGATTTATAAAGGAAGGGATTTAAACAGGCCATGAATAAATGTAAGTGGGAAATATTTAAGTACTCAGCACGTCATCCTGGTAAAATTTCCAGTCAGACTAGTGGGGGTGAAAACCCCAAAGAACTTTCAGTCTGGAATGGGATCAGTTCTTGGAAGGAGCAATGTGACATGGCAAACTGCAGTAGCAGAGTGCTGAGCCAGATGCAGGGCTTCCTCCTAATGTGGAAATTTACAGAAAATTTCACTGTATGCAACTTTGGTTCAAATTTTGGTATCCTTCTTGGAAAATGCCTGGGTTAGGTGTCTTCTGTTACATCTATGTAAATGAACATATGCAGTTTTGCAACTCAAAATTCTAAAAACAGCAAAGAAGATTCCCCATTCATGCTGCTATAGAAACAGTAATTTTTG
Source organism: Pardalotus punctatus (assembly GCA_013400915.1). Lineage (NCBI taxonomy): Eukaryota > Metazoa > Chordata > Aves > Passeriformes > Pardalotidae > Pardalotus > Pardalotus punctatus. The sequence goes on from VZTX01011986.1 coordinate 814,374, forward strand.
CTTTGTTAGTATTTTCAGAGTATCTGTGTGTATTTGGAAAGCAGTTCCTAAATGGAAAATATTCAAAGGACCCTGCTCCTAAACAGGAAGCAGGTCAGGCAGATCTGCTTTCTCTTGTTTTGGGATGAACTAAAATGCAATTCTGAAGGATGTCAAGGAGGGCACAAAATCCATTGCAGCTAGACTGGCCATAGTGGGATGATTGGGGTGCTGCACAGAGCATGAGTCAGGGGAGTGGGTGCAATAGAGTTGAGCTCTCCAACTGTACTTATTTGACTGAAGTGAAAAAGGCAGATTACTCTCTGTCCCCTCCCTTTTCCTTCCAAATGTAAATGCAAAACTTCCCATGTGGAGCCTCAGTGATTCACTGGAACTGTAGAGCATGGATGAGAGGCCAGTAGTGATCTCACAGAGCAGCTGTATCTTTCCCCAGTCCCCTCAAAAGCCACCCTGCTTCTCCTTCCCAGGGTGCCAATCCTTCCAGCAGCACCCGTGACTGTGCTATGTGCTGGCTGTGATGCAAGTTACTGTTCTGTATTAAAAGTCCCACCCCAGTGCTTGAGTGCAAGGCATTGGGCTTTTATCAATTCATTTGTAAACCACAAACACCCTGATTTTGATTTTATGTTTCTCTGACAGGTTCAAGCTGCTTCTCGGTTGCACCATCATGGGGCCCTTGTGCGGAGTCCACCTGGAGGTCAGTGCTGTGCTCCTCACCTGCAGGAGGGGAGAGCCCTGAAAATTCTGCCTTCCTCCCCTGTGTTACCATGGGCTGGAAGCCCTCTTCCTCATGCCCCTACAAAACCCCATCCTTTCTCATTTTATGCATGTTAAATAAGGAAAAAATCTTTTATAATTGTACTTTCAAAATAAGGCCTTACAACCAAATCTGAAGGGCTAATGAAGCCGATCTTTTTTTCTTTTTTTAAAGTTTAATTCTATTGCAATTTTTCACTTCTGCCACTTTTTTCTGGCCTTGTCAGAAGAAGTAAGTACATCAGAGAGATTTGTAGCTGGTCATGCAAGGGGAAAGGGGTACTCAGGCAATGATCATGAAGCTGCTCCTGGAGGGTTTTAAACATTGGACAAACATATAAAGTAGGCCAAAGTTACAGAAGTTGTTTTACAGAAAATTTCACTGTATGCAACTTTGGTTCAAATTTTGGTATCCTTCTTGGAAAATGCCTGGGTAGGTGCCTTCTGTTGCATCTTTCTATGGAAATGAATATACGCAGTTTTGCAACTCAAAATTCTAAAAACAGCAAAGAAGATTCCCCATTCATGCTGCTATAGAAACAGTAATTTTTGCTTTGTTAGTATTTTCAGAGTATCTGTGTGTATTTGGAAAGCAGTTCTTAAATGGAAAATATTCAAAGCTAAGCATGGAAAGGAATTTTGACAATGACGGATGATGTTCCTAATCACTGGTAGCTTCTGTGCACCATTACAGTAAAGGTCTCATTTTGTTCCCATTTAATGTCACTGGCAGCTTTACCATGGATTCATTGGGAGTTGAAGGGCCTATTTATTTAATTTACTTCCTGCCTTTTGTGATGCTTTTTTAATCTCTGCCAGCAACATTGGAAGATTTTGTATGTATGTAGAGTTTTAATCCTACTCCAAGAAGGCAAGCAACTATCTGCAAAACCTGATGAAGTTTTGCTTTGGGACTAGCTTTCTTCTCCACTTTTGGGGAATTATGATTTAGACCCACCTCAATGAATGATTAATAAATGACAAGGAGGTCTTAGCTTTCAAACAGACTATAAAACCATTTAATGTAGCTGCTCTTGGAAAAAATTACTAATTATAACATAAAACAAGCCATTCCCATGGAATCTAAAGTCTCTGACTCAAGTCACCTCTGAAGCAGAAATAACCTTTTAGCTGACTTTTTTTTTAGCATGTGGGGAAGGTTGTTTAGGACTGGTTTTGACTCTCTAAAGTATATATTCTGGCCTGTTCATAAACTGAATGTACTCTTTGCCATAATGTTTAGGAGGGAGAAGCTGAATATATGTATAAATTATGCTGAATTTAGCCAATTAGAATGATCTGCATCCTGTGTATTTTGAGATCAGCAGGACTAGGATTTGATTTCTTTACATGGGAACTTGACCTTTTGTTTGCTTAGAGGAGGTTGACCTTTTGCTCCTTTGTTAGTTTATAAGTCTCAAACCAAACGAGAACCTTGCTTCTCTTTTAACCAAGGAACATGAAGGATAAAATTAAGCAAATGTTAAAAAAAGGAGATTGTTGTTGGTTAATTTTCTCAGCTAATATAGTTGCTTGTGATTTAACAATAAACAGATTTAACTGGGATCTCTCAACCTCTTTGCAAAATACTGCATCTACTAAAAGGCTGCTATGCTTGCTTACAGGTTCATGTCCTCAGGAATGCCTTAATGGAGCAGGCTGCACAGAGGCAGGTGACTGTGACTGTCAGTTATTTCAGGCTCAAGGAAGCAGGTGCCAAATTGGTAAGTTTTGGGCCAAAATATTTGGTGTCAGCTTTCAGGGAGATTTAGGATACAGGTTTTGAAAACAATACTGTTACCAGCATATTTGTGATTTCTCTGTAGTAAGACTTTCATTTGGTCAGTACCTAGGAGGATTAAAATTATATGCATTAGGGACATATAGAAAGCAGCATCAGAAATGCCTACATTTTAGCACTTGGGCTGTAATGATACGTAGATACCATAACAGATAGATCATTGTCTAGTATATCGGCAGCCAGACAACTTTTAAAAAAAAGTTAGCTGAACAACCAAAAAGCCACTGAATTTTTTCTAATAAACAATGACTTATTGCAAATTAAATTACCCACTATTTAAATATGCTAGTTTCTGGAATCTGCTGTCTGTAGAGATCAACAAGAATTGTCTTCCAGGATGTGCAGAATATCTAAATCCCTTGCCTCTACTTTTAATTAAAATGTCTCCACTGAAGCAAATAAAAAACTTAACAATGATTGCACAAGGCTAAAACTGAAGATTTAAGATTAAAAAAGAGTACTGACTTTATTTAAAGCTGAAGAAAAGTTTATCTTTTGTACTTACTATGTATTTCCTTTATAAGCTCGTTTCCTTTCTGAGCTCCTACTTTTGTAGATGCATGTGACACCTGTGAATTTTTGATGACCATGCTTCTTGTAAACTCAGTGTGTTCTCTCCAGTACCTAACACTGGTAAGGATCGAGATGGGATTTGCAAATCATGGGGACAGTATAATTTTGAAACGTTTGATGGCATTTACTACTACTTCCCAGGAAATTGCTCCTATATATTTGCAAAAGACTGCAGTACTCTGCAACCCCAGTACACTGTTTGGGTAAGTATATGAACATACACTAGAAACAAGTATGTAAGTAAATATAAAAGTAAATAAGGAAGTAAAATATGTGGAGAGACAATAAAGGTAACTAGGCATTAATTACTTAAATATAAAACTGTGCTTCTGGAAATGCCTAAACCTATGGGCAATAACTCAAAACACTGATTAAATTATAATCAACGGAGTCAGTATATTAAAAATAGTATTTCTTACTCGTCTTATCCTTAATGCAATTTCTGCTTTCTCCCTTCTGGGAGCAAAAGTGGGTCTGAAAGTAGACCTCAGAAACTTCAATAAACTTCAGCTGTCAGACTGTAAAAAAATATTGAGTTACTGAGTAAAGTGCAAACATCTATCACTTGCCTAATAGCAAGGAACACGAATGTGTGCACAACTGTTGGCATGCTATGAGGATCTGCCTCTCTGGCCAATGGGATTTTCTCCCCCACCCTGTCCCCTCTAGGGATTTGCATTCTAATTTTGGATTACCTCTACGTCATGCAGAGAAGATTAACAGCTCAAAAGCTTTCATCTTGACCTATGTATGGAAGGCACTCTTTTTAGTAATTTCTTCAAATTGCTGAGTGTCCATGGTTAATGACTGGGTCAGGGAGAGTTCAAAACTATACCCTCTTTGAAGAGAGATGCCCTGTATGTCAGGCTGTTGGTTACTGTGGGGAGAGGATACAAGCTCATTATATTACCTTATTCACAGTGGTTGGGATTTGGTGCTGCTTGGGCAGTGAAGAAGGGACAAGAGGGGTCCTAATTCTGAGCCCATGTGGGTACAAAGGGCACAGGGATAAGGGCAGATCTAGATGCTGGTTTCTGCTCTAAGGACTATTTTTCATTTATAAACAGATGACCTCTTCTTCCCTCAGATAACAGCACTTAGCAAAGATAAATCTACCATTAAAATTGCCATTTCTACCTACTCAAGTTAGAGAGATGCTGTTACACCTGCCTTCCACAGTTTAATTCTTTGGATTCTATATGCAGCTGTGACCTCTTAGGGGTTTTCAGAAAGTGCTGTTGCAAAGTCCAAGATTATATTAAAATCTAGAATCAGTATGTCAGTGGATTCCAGTGGCTCCGGAAAGAGAGAAGGTTCCATTCAATTGCTGGAACAAATGTAATGTTTTACTAAAAACTGAAAATGTTTTCTCAGCAAAGTCATAAGTAATGTGAGACTGTAGACAAACTGGGCAATGGAGAGTCAAAAACCTTGCCAAATCCTCATGTTATGGTCCCTCTGGCTTTAATAATCCACCCCTCAAGAGGAGAAGAAAACATAAGAATTATTTTGATTTTCCTTTATTGTGTTTCTGTCTTGGGCTAGGTTTACATAGAAGCCATCTGGCAGTACTAATAACTTTTATGTTGTCTTTAATTATTATTAACTTTATACATGAAAAAGTTCTTAATGCTTTTCCTGGTCTAGTTTATTTCACCTAAATGAACAGTAACTGGTTTTTACTTCCAGGATTTAGTGTCAGTTAAGGAAGATTAATTCAAGTATTCACTAGCACTGTGTGTGTTTACTCACAGATATTTTCTTCAAAATAATTACATTTAAAGCCTCCATTACTATGTTGGTAAAATATTCCCAACTACAAGTTTATTTAGCTTTGCAGCACTGTCAAGTAAACTGGTAATGAAATTCCCATCCTTCTCAGAGAATGATGGCACACACAGTAACGTAAGTCATATTAGAGCTATCTAAACTCTGTCTATGTTTTAATCTGGGTAATGATAGCCATCTAAGACTCAAAATACATTCCCATCTCTCTTCAGTGGTGTCTTAAATAAGCTCACAGGCTTTTGCAGCACTATAGGACATCCTAAAGGTTTGGGTGCCTCATCCCCACTGAGATTAATGAAGACTAAGTTTTTTCTCAAGCACAAACCCACAGTTTTCAAGTCCAGAGAGTACTGTATTCAAGCAAGATAAGTTGGTATGTGACTAAACCAATCCCCTGGCTTATTATGCTATTATGGGGAGAAGCACACTTCAGAAAAGTCTACCCTTCTCCACTATCAGGGCTGGGAAGCCAATGCAAAGTGGATTTTAACAGATCCATGTGAATTAGATTCCTGCTGTAATATGTGGGAGCACTTCAAAATCTGAAGAAATCCTAAGTGGCTCAGGAAGGCATGCTGTAGTTCAGCTGATACCAGTCTCAGCTGGCAGAGAGAGTGTGGCTGTTACACTGAAGTTCTGTGTTGGTTTGTAATCTGTTTTATAGATCAGACCTTTAGAAACAGCAATAGGGGTGTTTCCTCAGTGCGAGTATCAAGCTCCTACTTTGGCAACTGTAAGATAGCTCACTACAGTGTCTCTGAAGTTTGTCAGCCTAAAATACCAAACTCTTTCATCCAGTATTGAGACCACTGGCATGTGATGCTATGCACTATTAAACAGTTGATGTATTTCTCAGTTGTATTGTGTAGCGTGAACTTTGAGTTCTGCATATCTTTGTAACTGTGACTTTGTAATATTCTAGGTACTTGTTTGTAAAGCTCTTCCAGTAACTGGAGCATAAAAATTTAAAATACCATATATGAATTTAATAAAAATGGTGTAAAATAATTGAGGACAAGCATTTATTCTTATTGTGTGTCTATTTTTTCCCTCAAAGGTTCATAACAGTCCTCACTGTTACGGCTCAGTATATACTTGTCATAGGTCCATCAGCTTATTTTTTTCAAATCAAGAAGAAATAATGATTTCAGGACATGAAGTAAGAAAAAATGGACTCAGGTAAGTGTTCTAATTGCGCGTTTTAATATTTTTTTGCAAAAAGATAATGTGTAGTTTGGGAAATTGATGCTTCTTACACAATCCAGATAAATTCATTTGATCTGTATCTTTATTGATCCCTTCCTGTTCTGTATTGGGGCTGATACAGCTCTGGTGTGAGCAGATGTAACCGTACTGATGTGATACCTGAGTGAGGATAGAATACACTCCCTGCATTTACTGTGTTCACCTTCTCAGCTGTAACCTAACAATTATTCATTCCTGCTTTGTACAGACAAAGTCTGTGTCAGGCAGTCCTAGTTAATCCCTGGTGCATCCTGATACCATTTTGAGCAAGGCAATCATTATTTATTCTTTATAGCTATAGCTAATGTAAGACCTGATCATCTTCGAGACGAGTCTGAACTGATTAAAATAAAGATCTTAAGCCCCTTTGGGGCAAAAACTCCACAAAACTTCTCTGATGTACATCAAACATCCAAATGTACCTTTTCTTCTTTTTAATAAGTTAAAAGATGATCCCAAGCCTATCGTAAGTATATTTTACTGGTTGATAAAGTACAGAAAATTTAAAAGAGTTGTTAAGGTGCTTTTGCCATCTCCTTTGCAGTGCTATGGCCATTAATATCTGAGAATGATAGCTACAGTAATGATGTTCAACCCAACAGAAGCAACTTTGGAAGACTAGGATTAGATCTGTGCTTATTATTTTCCAGTGGTCTTTCACCAAAGGAAGAAGAGTTACAACTCTTTGGTCAATGATGTTTTCTGTATTGTAAGTTCCTCCATTTTCAGGTGTCTAACCCAGTGATGACCCAGTACCCAGAAGGGCTGCTGGTGCTCATAGCACCATATTGCTCCTTGCCCAACACAGCAGGCTCATGAACTTGAGTATTCCTCAACATGCCTATGCCAGGCTTTGAAAGTAAAGATGAATTATTCTTGCAAGCTTATAATTGGTACAACTGATAGGTTGTACAACAGAAGGTGTATACAACAGAAAACACTTATTTTTGGTGGTCAATATAGAGAAGTAAACAGAAGATGGTAAAAACATGATGAAGAATTGAATGGAGTGACTGTGTACACCAGGGAAAAAGGGTTTAGTGAGTTAGAAGGTGATGTTTTATGCGGCATTTTCTAGCATGAGCCTCATCTTATCTGAGATCTTTGATGAACATTATATTTTTTCAGATTAATGTTGCCTCAGACAGTTGGAAATGCTTTCATTGAGAGACTGGCTGACTATATTCTGGTTAAGACTACCTTTGGTTTTTCTCTTGCTTGGGATGGAAACTCTGGTATTTATATTAAACTGACAGAAGATCATAAGGGAAAACCTTGTGGCCTTTGTGGAAATTTTAATGGCAATAAATATGATGACCTGATACTTCAAAATAGTAAGTATTACCCTTACTATGTGTGAACAGTTTTCATGTTCACTTTAAATACAATGCTGTATAAATATAATGTCGTAAAAAGGCACAGTCCTGTTTCATTTATTTCAATAAAATAATATATCTGCTCTACTTTTCCTTCTCCTCATCATTAAAGATGCAAAAGGAAAAGGTCCATTTCAAGAAAGCATTTATATGTGCATTCAAGCCTTTTCTTGCTCAGCAAAGCGCTTGGGGTATGTTTATCTTAGCTGATGAAAGTGCCTTCAAATAATAAATAAATAAACAAATGTTTAGGGTTTTTTCTATGTTTAAAGATGAAGAACACCATCTCAAGTCATTCTTTTATAGCAGCATCATAAAAGTCCTAGCTGAAATATGTAAATTTTCAAGCTGTTTCCAGGAAGTTCCTTGTATCTCCTTGTTGGTATGGTGGACTATGGGCCTCTGACTACCCTGTAGGATGCGGAGCTGCTTTGTGCCATGTCTGAGGCAGAGAAGAGTTTTTAAACTTGAATTCTGTAGCCTGGGTAGGGAATACTCCATGGGAACTTTTGTCCTACTTGCAACTAATGTGGAAAAAAATATGTACAAGAACAAGCTTGAAAATATGAGGAGGATTTTTCTCAGTCTCCTATAAAAACAAAATAAGAATATCTTACTGCTACCATTAACTGGTGAGAGGATATTGTCCCATGGCTCTGCGTGTTCTTAGTCACAAAAGGTATCCCACTGTAACTTTTTTTCCCCATTCTTTATGGTTGGTAGTGGAGCTTTTAAGCTTTGTTGGTGAGGGAATGTACACTGTATGTATCTTTGCAGAGTCTTTAAAAATCTGCCCAATTATAAATTTTTCATATCTTTTCTGCTATTAGAGCAGTAAGTTTTGTGCATAAACTTCTACACCCCAGAGTATAGTATGTTTAATAACCAGTTTAACCTGCTGATGTGTAATAATAGAGAAAAATAATATTTGGAAGAAATAAGGAATTCATGTAATTTGTAAAAAATAGTAATTTCAGTATCTTTAAATGTATTAACTGTTATAAAAGATTTTCAGCTCCTACCTGTCTTCATTTTCAGAGCTGAATTTATTCACCATCATGATTTCTTTTAGCATTTTTCTTTGTCAGAAATGATAGTATTATTGCAGCGTACAACTGAGAGCCATATGAATCACTTTAATCTTGAACCAGTTGTGTAACACGGTGCCTTGACTCTGCAAATACAAAGCGAGAAGTTCTGAGATCTTCACAAGAATAGATTGCTAATTCAAATCCCTTCCAAGCTGCGATGTTTTTTCTAGGAGTTTCTAAATCTTACCAATCATTTGATACAATGATGTATCATGCCCAGCTAAACTACTTCCCTGTGTAGTGTAAACGTAGCTCTGACTTCTATCCTGGCTCTTCCAGAGTCCAAATGCTCATTATTTGTAATGCTCAAATAAATAATTTGCTGAGAGGCATGTAATATTCCATTTCAAAGTGCAGTTTAAAAACAAACTAATTTTCTGTTTCCTTATCTTCACATTTAATGCCATCTTTGTATGGCTTTAATATGCAAGACTGTATCTGTGTGTAGAACTGTTTAAAGAACAGTGATTTTATTTTGAGGTATTTTTTAAAGACTTAGAAGTTTCTTTCAAGCAGTGCCAAAATGTACATAAAATATTTTTAATGTTTTTGCAGAAGTAGACTTACATCAACAGGTTCCCCTCTAGATCAAACCCTAGGCCTTTGTGTTTTGGAAGGGTTTTTTGCATAAAGAACTACTCTGTCAGGGAGGAAGAAATATTTTAAGTCTCCCTGACACTTAAAACAGACAGGTTTTTTTACAAACAGATGGTTAGGATCTTATCTTTGTTTATTTGTGGAGATCTAGGTATACATATCTGATTAGTGTGCTTTGTGGCTTTCTGTGTTGCAGTATCCACCTTTGTACCTCTTGTGCTAGAAGTTAGATTAAGTCTTCTATAGTGCTGCTCTGTGAAAAAAAACCTCTTCTAGCTGATTTCATTTCAATATCTTGTCTCCTAGCCATGAACAGATATAGATAACCATAGCATAGATACCAATTACTGTAAGGTTCTTCAAAGTGGAGGCAATATACCCTTTTTAACCTAATTAAGGATGTAGAGAAAATGCAATATTTAGTTCTTGCTGCAAATATATGGGAATTTTGGGTCTGTTTCTTTATTGCCAACCTTCTTCTATGTTCATGAATCTAAGCCTGTTTCCATGACTTCCAGTGATGCATCTTGTTCATTAATTCTCCAGTGCTCATGCTGTGAGGAGAGCTGGGCATCTCATGAGTGTGTGTTGTAGGGCTTTTCTGCAATAAGGGAAAAGGAGGGAGATAGTACCACTAACTGACCTTAGTGAAAATGATGAAAAACTTCAATTGCTTCAAAGAAATGTATTTTTTCTTAAGCATTCAATGCCTTACACTTGTCATTATTTGTATATTTGTTATAAAATTATCAGTGATTACACTTTAAAAAACCCAAGCCAACACCTTGTCACGTATTTTTTCAATCTTTTTATTTAGATATAGTATAAAATACAACCTGAAATAAAAAAAAACAACTCATACAACTCATACTCTGAAAACATCTATAATTGAGCTAATGAACACATTGAAAAATTATTAAAAATTTCAAAGCTGTCTTATGTGTCTGTCTTGACAATTTTTTTTATTGTTGCTCTTCCAATATTTTCATGCAGTAGGTGAATATACAGAAGACATTGCTGAATTTGCAAATAGCTGGGCTGTGCAAGCCTCAGATGATATAACTTGTGTCCCTACTGCCTCAGATTTTTCCAGTCCATGCTCAGCCAATGCAGAATCCACTGAGGTAAATTAATCATATTTTATATAAATACATAGATACATGTACATGTATAAATGTATTTTCTTCATCTTCATTTCCTACTGATGGTACAAGAATCTAACAAGATACACAACATTGAAAAAGCCTTAAATCCATTGAGGCTTTGAGAATGGAAATCTTCAGATCAGGGCTGTTGCTAGGGAGTGCCTGAAGTTCTTCATATGTTTAGCTTAAAAGTACAAAGGCTTAGACTGGATGTGCCAAGTGGTACCAGCCTGCTGGCAGAGCTCTTCATTACTGCATTAAACTTGGGTTCAGTTTGCAGTCCTGGCATCTTACATGTCATTATTTTAGCAATTGTGAAATACTGCAGAAATATTTGCAGGTCAGCTCCTGCATTGACACAAAATGCTTTTTTGTTGTTGTTTCTTTCATCTCAGCTCGTACAAGACCAGCATGCAGTCAAACAGGCCTAGGCAGAAAGGACAAATTTTAGGAAGAATAATAAAATAGATATAATAGTAAATTCAGACTATGCCATTCTCAAATTTTAATGGGGATATAAAGGACTTTAGACTAGGGAAACAAAGCTAAAGAGAATGATGCCTGTTCAGAAAGTATTGTCTAAATTTAATTTACTGATTCTTCTTAATGCACAGGACATATTCTTCAAGTGCCAAATATTCCTACAGTTTCCTTTTCTCAGCTGTCATGAAAGTATAGATCCGTATTCTTATATTTCAAGCTGTATGAATGATCTTTGCAGGTAAGTACTGGAGTTCTTGTGTATTTAATCTCAACATGTGAAATGAATGCTCACTCTTTTGTGTGAGACCAGAATGAAAGAACATTGAAGGAAGTTAGGAAGAACTAAGTTCAATATGAAAGAGACGCAGTTTCTCAGGGATTGATTTTGTGTGGGAACAAAGAGCACAGAACCAGACTGACAAGGGATATTTTGATTTCTAAAGGCTTACACAGATTCAAGGAAACACTAGACAAATACATAGAAGATAAATTCATGGAGAATCACTCATGACAAAAGATTAGCTGATAATCACAAAAACCCCATAAAAGTTGTATCTGGAGGCCCTGAAACAGAAGTACATGGAGATGATAGTAGGGAGAAATATCAACAATACTGGAAGAGCTGGACCATTTGTCAGACACAGTTGGACAGTTTTTTTATGAGTAACCACTATTGTTCAAATGAGTAGAATTTTTACAAAATGGTTCTATATACTTAAATTCAGAGTTGTCAAAAGTAATTCAAGTCTCATTTGCTTTTGTGGGAGTCACACCCCCTCAGCTGCTGGCATTGTAAGCAACCTGTTATTTTTCCCTTAGCTCTCCAGACTCCTGATTAGTTCTTGTCATTCAAGTTAAACTTGTACTATAAGTAACTGAATAGATAATTGAAAAACATACCACTTCCTTTTTAGCAAGGTTTTCAAATTAAGAAGTTGTTGTCACAGGAGGATTTTTACCAGAGTATGTACTTCTCAGAATATCACCAGTTTAATCAAAAACATACAGAAAGGATCACAAAACTAAACATAAGGATCACTCAGTACATTACAACTTATTAGTTCAATTTTTGATGAATGTTTAGTTTTCTCATTTATCTTAGAGTCAAGATGGAAAAATTTGTATTTGTAGGCAAACACTGATGTGGCACAGTGAAGAATTGCCTCTGTATGGTCTCTGTGTAATTCAGGAGTTTACTGTGACTTTTGAAGAATAATGAAGAACAAATTTGAATCGGTGCTGTGGTGTTAGGAGGGCTGGATCTTTTGTCAACCATCTTGTGTGTGTTGAAGTGAATTTTGTGAATGTTAAAAACCTTGAAGTATCTGTGTCTCAGAACCTCATTAATTTAGGCTTACTTTGTTTATAAAAGAGACCTCTCTTCTTGTGGCTTAGTGTCAGTTTATGAAGTTTTTTTGTGTGGCCATAGTATAGGCCAAGTATTCTTTCTATTAAGACCCATTTAATTGGATTAGATAAGGAGAGCTGGAGAGACTCCGATCAATGTAACAAAGACTATAGTGGTGTTTGATTTGATAACAGATGTGTTGAAAGCCGAACACAAACACGATATAACATATTCCTAAGATGATTAATTTTGGAAGCATGATCTTGTGTGCTGAGAGGCAAATTCAGTTGATCTGTCATAAACATGCTTATAATAGAAATGTCTTGTTATGACTAGTTTATTTTGGCATCAAATCTTCCACAGTGAATGATGTGAGTTGTTCGACTTTCACAGTAACAAAAATTTGGTGGTATTTTGCCTTATGTGACTTATATCTGAATAAAATCTGACCTTGCCTAAACATTAATGAATGTCTTTTTACTTGATTCTGGTAAAAATGCACTGTACTGCTTCTTCTGTGTAGATGAAGGCAGAAATCTTGTCTTTGCCCAAGGCTGTGCTGTAAATCCCTGAGCCTGTCCACAGTATTCAGTGGGTAATGCTTCTGGCTCTAAGAACTTCAGCACAAGGTCAGGAGTCCACTGACAAGGTTCTTCTCGTCAAAGTTCAAGGCAATTGGAGACTTGAAGTTCTTACTTGAACCAGAATGTCTTTTATCAGCATGGGTCAGAGTTTCTGTGTCGTGTGGGAGGGAGAGCCCTGACATGGGGATCTTGAGACTGTTGAGTTGTCCATTGTCTTCAAGAAAAGGTCCTGTTTCTCTTTCACTATAAGCAGCACTTTTTAAAAATAATAGACTAGTGTTTTTTTTCATCATGGTAATACTAAAATGAAGTAACTTTTTGTGAGATCAAATGATAAAATCACAATGGTGTATTCAGTATAGCTAGTTTCTTTTTATATTTTCCCTGTGTGCCTTTATGACTGAGTGGTGTCAGTTATGTGTGAAACATCCTGTGCCATGTCACATGGCAGAAATTTGTAAATGGGATTTGAGTTCCTTGATTACTCTCTTATTTTGTCATTTCAGAGTGGATGATGATGAAACATACTGCAGGGCAGTGACAGAGTACGCTAGAGCATGCTCTCACGCTGGGTCCCCGGTGCGGGACTGGAGGGATGACTTTCCTGCCTGTAGTAAGACTTTAATAAAGCATACTACATGACCTTTGAGATATCCCATTCATTCAGTTCAAATAATTCCATCTTGACAACATTTGTCACTGTGGAACTCAAACCTGATACTCAAGTTGAACAGCCAGTTTCACTCTTGATGGCAAACAATGAAGTTAATGACTTACTAGAGAAATATTTTAATTCCATTGTGGTATGATTTAAATCCATACATAATTCGTGTTTCTTTGGATTGCTTGAAACATTGTTTATGCTGATCCTATTCTAGGACAAAGAACAAACATCTGTGGAGATCTGTTGTTGCTTCTTGTCCCAGAAGACCTTTCAGCCTCTACTGGCCCCATAATAAATGTAGTTTATCTGGCTCCTTCTTGTTATCACTACCCCCCATCAACTGCAGCTCAGTCTCATGTACAAGGCTTTGAACTAGCTGAGATATGAGCACATTTTCCTGTCACAGAAACTATAACTTATTTCGGAGAGATGATACAAGAAGTTGCTAAAGAAAGACTTAAATATTGATGAGAGCTTCACCACAGTTCATCAGTTAAAACTCCAAAACTCCATTGTACTTGATCTGATTAGCTATCTATAGAAGAGCTGCACAATGTTTATTTGACAGAAATGGGTTTTCTAGCATGGAAAGAGAAATTGCACTAATGTTCAATATACCATCGGGTTTTTTTTTAGCTGAGAAATGTGAAGACACCTTTGTTCACCGTGATTGTATCAGTTGTTGTCCACCAACCTGCACATTTGAAAAAGATTGTCTTGGCAGCAACCTGCACTGTTTAGATGGCTGTTACTGTCCAGATGGTAAATACTGTCAATGTTATTTGAAAAATACATGTAAAACTGGTATCCAACATAATAATGAAGTCTAAATAGACTGTGCTTAAAGTTAAAGCCTAAAAATTATGAATATTGTAAATTCTGCCCTAGCTCTTATTATTGTCTCTGTGATTCTGCCCTTTACTGTGTGCTAAACATTTATGTAGAATACAACGGTATCTCAGCATGCAATATCGGTTAAAATCAGGAGCCATTACTAACGGCTCCTTCAATAAGATATTTCATAGATTTAGTCTACTTTATTTGAATTATTTTAAAAAATCTATAAAAATTTTGCTTAAACAGAATGTGTCATGCTCTGTACAAGAAACAAAAGTTTCTGAGACCTGTACTGAAAAAAAATTATTGACTGGACTATGTACAGTCCTAGTTCTAGATGAACTAAAGATGAGATTTCAGAATATTTTCATTTTTGAGTCTGTACAGTTTTACATGCTTAAGGTAGACATTTTTCAAAAAGCAATGATTCAGAGTGTCAACATCTTTGTAGGGAGCTTTACTCTGAGCTCTCTGCACTGACTGGACAACTGTTTCTGCTGGTCCTGGTTTAAGACTGATGACATCACCTTCTGGCAGGTTGGAATGTTTGAGTCAGATGGGGGAAGAACAGTGATCCAGAGCTTGTTAATTTGTTTTATATCGCATTTATTAACTTTTTTCCCAATAGGTCTCATTTTGGAAAATGGAACTTGTATCTCTTTGTCAAATTGTCCTTGTGTTTATCATGGAACTGCTTTCCCTGTAGGCGCAAAAATTGAACAAGAATGTAGCAACTGGTATGTGAAAGCCTGTGTGTTTCATCTCTCTGTGACTACTGTCCCTAGTTAGTTTACCATCATAGTCACACTTACATTTTAAATAATAGTTACTGTCTATGTTTTTCAGTCTGAGGCCTGTGTATCACTAAACTATGCAGGCTATTCTGCTTGAATTCAAGGCATATTAATTAATTTAAAACTACTTACTTTGCTAAAGATCAGAACACTATTTCTGTGTTTTGTGGTTTTTCTTTTTAGTATTTGTGTTGGTGGCATTTGGAACTGCACTGATCATGATTGTCCAGGTATTTGTATTTCATTACTCTTTTCTCACTCTATAACAAAATCGATAAACTTTTCAGAAGACAGTAAAATCAAATAGGATCCAAGGCTTTTGGCTGCTAATTTAGGAAGAAAGATTAAGCAGGTGGATTTTGACAGTAGCTGTGGGCCAGCTGGAATGAAGCTGTTCATTGCTTGACCATACTCATCTGGCCTTTTCCCACTTGCTTCCCTATGTCGGTGTGCTATATCCACCTCTTGTTTTCTTTCTCTTGCTTGTGCTCACTGTTATTTGCCCCAGATGGTATATTTTTACTGCCTGTGCAGTACTTAGGCTAGTTACAAGGATGTCCTCACTTCTAGGTGCAACTTTAGTGATTCTGATTCTAAGTGTTCTGGATTTTCTCTCTTGTAATAGCAGTTCATATTTGAATAATGATCCTTGTCTTTAAGGATAGCATGTTTCTGTAATGAGACACAGAGGAACATAGAGCAGTCAGGTAGTGCAACTCCTGTGACAGTTCTGTACCTTAGACAAGTTTATATTATGAAGCTTTTGTAAGAGATTGTTTTACAAATTAAGGAGCCCTCTTTGAATGAGGTAATAAGGCTTAACAGTTGCTAAGCAAGGCTTGACAATGCGGATCTGTAATATGAAACAATTGACGTTGAGAACACCTCTATATGTCATGTGTGTGTTGTGTGTGTATGTGGGGGGTTAGTTACAGCTACTCTGGTCTGGTCCTAGGGACTGAGTTGCTGTTAGCAGTGGGAGCAGGTTGGGTGTGCTCCCACAGGGCACCTCCTGCTGCCAGAATCAATCTAGTTCATGTGCTCTGATCTACCCCATGGTGTGAATGAAAGTGCAGTAAGTGGGGATGAGCTGGAGACTTGCTTCAGCAGTGCATTCCTTATTTGAACTGGAAAAAAATCCCAAAAAGATGTGCCCTCATGACAGACACAGACACCTGCATCCTCTTCATACCTGTGGGAACAAGCATTGCCATAGTACCTAGAAGGGTGAAGAGGCTTGTCCTCTTTCACACTGGGTCACGAAAAAAAGATGATGAGAAAAAGATTCTAGGATACTTCTGAATTGTAATAAAGAGAAAGGTCTTTTGTATTTTAGTCAAAGGCATCTCACCCAGCTAGAACCAAAAGATGGTGCACATGGGTGTGTTCTTTATGAGATGGTCTCTGTTGGAAATAGATGTCTCTAGCATAATTTGTTTCTAAATGCCATTATAGCATTAGATAGATTAAAGTTAGCCTGGATTATATACTTAGAAATCAGCAGAAAGTTTCTTTTTTTATCTCTTACATAATTTGCAGAATTATGGTACCTTCTTATGCAAGTGAACATTCTTTATACTTTTCCTCTCAAGCTGAGTGCTCCATCACAGGCAGCTCTCATTTTACAACATTTGATGGACGTCATTTTACCTTTCTCGGGATTTGCCAGTACATTTTGGTAAAAGGCACTGGAAAAAACAAATTCACTATCACTTTACAAAAAGCACCTTGTGGACAGGTAAGCCACTTTTTTTTGGAAATGTTGAAACAAACAGGTCCATCTATATTTCAGGCTATCTTCTATAATTTTTACTGTAAAGTACTTTGTTATGTTAAATAGAAAATATAAACTGAAGCCATCTTACAGCTTTTTTTTTTTGTAATTGTGTTGCTACATGCTGTAAAATCTATTTGTAAAATCCCTTTGTAAAATCTATTGCAGCTTTAGAGGGACCAAGTCTAAACAGTTACTCATTTATGCACATTAAATTGTATAAACACCTTTAGTTACAGTACTAACAAATGCCAGGCTTTGGAAAAGCTGCTATTGTCAGCACTGTAGGTTTAATACATCACTATTTAGGCAAGACTTTTTTTTTTTGGTAGCTTTAGATTTTTATTTGATATGGTACAACATATTTTAATTTGTTGGAACAATGCCTTTTAGAAAACTATCTGTGAGACTAGTCACCACACATATTTGTTTGAAAATATTTTGGCAGGCATTCAACAACAGGCTTTAGGAATAAAGGTGCTTGTAAAAAATACTTACCCGTGAGAGTCGATTTAATGATGCTGTTAGTCGGGCTCTCAGGAGAAGGGGCTTTGAGATTGTGACTCAGAGCTACCCATGCACTGAGGACAGGGATGTCTGAACTCCTCAGCAGGGAGTGATGCCCTACTATGGGACTGTCTCTCATGTCCTCTCTTCAAAAGCTCGACTACAAGCTGGTGCCTCTCTGCCTTTTTTGTAGGTGCCTCCTGCTCCTGCATAGGTGTTGAGACAACTGTTTCTGCACTTCAGGTGGCTTAAGCATGAAATGATTGGTTAGGTAGCCACCGAGAAACAAGAATGCTGCTGGTAGCCTTTGTACAACTCTAGGCACCTTGAAGAGTTTCTGGATGAAAACAGAGGGATCCCTGGGGAGCATAAAAAGCTTGGTTTCAGCTAATTATATATCAGGTTTTGTCCTGTATTTAGGTTCATAAATTCTGCCTGGATTGCACACTAAAATGTTGTGTGTGAGATAGTTTACAGGTCACGATTTTTCAATAGTCAGATATTTATAAGTTATTGTAATATAGTTCTGGAGAATTTATATCCTTTTTGTCTGTAATCAGAGAGCATCACTACATTTCAAGATGAGAAACACCTTCATGTGTGCCAAAGTTTCTTTTTCCTGCATTGCTGCATTTGTGCTCTGGCAGCAAGAGCTTGATTTAGACAGAGTCAGACTCTTGCTCTACCACTGGTTAACCCATCAATGAGCAGTACCCCCGGTGGCTATGCAAGTACGGAATTTTGAACCCAGCATCAGTGCCTAGGGACCTCTGCCCACTTACTATAAGACTTCCATAATAGTTAAAATGCATTTTCCTAGAGTATGGAGATTATGCACAAGCAACGTTTTATTATGTTGGACTTACAATTTTGAGTGTTTTGTTTAATGCTTTGAGCAATAGTTTACAACTGATTTACCTGATGACAGTTCTGATATTTCCTTTCTATGTGCTTGTTTTCCCCCCCTTCTTTGTTTGGTTCTGTTTTCTGTGGTAATATTAATGTCATTGCCTGTTTCTGATGGTAAAACTTGTTTCTACTTAGAACTTTGACCATGCCTGCATTGAGTCTATAACACTAGTTCTTGAAGATGATGTGAGGAAACAAGTAACTCTCACCAGATATGGTCAAATCCAAACTGTGCCTAACCAAGTTTTTAACCTCAATGGTAAGAAGTGCATGGAGAAGAATTTTACCAGTGTTCACATTCTATCTCTTATATGCTCAAATACTTTTTAATATTATCTCTCTATGAAAAGGGAATTTCTTTAAACATAACTTATAAAAGTGTACAATCGCTTAATTCTTAGAACTTTAGTAATAATTATAGAAATTTACTTTTATTGTCTGTGAAACAGATCTTCAGTATGCTGTCATTTATTTATATTTCTTATCTTACAGAGAACCTAGAAATTCCACTCATTTTGTTTGTATTTAGGGGGAAGGAGGTAAGAAAAAGAAAGGAGGTGAAGAGACCTTGATGATAAGGTCTAGCTTGTTTAAAGCATTTTAGAATAAATAGAATGGAATAGAATCGATGTGCTCCAAGGGATCTACATTAATTTCACTGCTGACTTATGTTGTGATTTCAGACAGGTTATTTCACATTTTTGGAAGGTATAGTAAAATAAACCAGCCTTAAAAGCATGTTATAAAAATAAGCACTGAAGGTAGAAATGATATTGCTAAATTTTATAACTTATAATGACCAGTTACCAGATTTTTAGTCTTGTTCTAAAACAGTAAAGTGAGAGTAAAGTTCTTTCCAGCGTCCAGCAAACAGTTTAGGGAGATCTGTGCTGGTGGTTGCAGCTATGTCTTTTCTTCATGGAATTTGTCGAGTCACAGTTCTCCTTTTGGCATTCACAGCTTTCTATGGTAATGAGCTTCATAGCTCAGTTATGCTTCATGTTGACAGTTCTGCTTCATAATTTGTTTGGTAACTACATTTTATTTCTTTTGAATCAGTCCCTATTCACTTTCTTGTCTCTTTCCACAGTCTGCAACAAATATAGTCTAGGAAAAATAGTTTGGTTTCACATGCTTGGTAATTGTGTTTATCTAGTAAGTCTGATCACCTAAGGACATGTTTAAGGATTTTATCTTCCTCTCTCGGTTTATGCACCTGAGTCTGTGTGTGTGCATGTGTAGAGGCTGCTTGTGAAGGTAGATCTACTTTAAGCCTGCAGCTGCAAGTAGAACAACAATGTGTAGCAAATGAATGCTGTGACTGTGAAATCTCCATTTCCTCACATAATGGATTTGCTGGGAAGGAAGGCTGGGAATTTGATAGGGGCTCAGTTCACATACAGTCCGAGGAAGGGATATACTGATGTCATATCAACAGTGATAAGGGAGAACCTTCTATCTAAAGATTCAATACACTTTACAGACATCTGTTAATTAGTCATATAATATTGCTGGAGACTGAGAAACAATGGGTTTCTTGTCTTGTCTTCTCATTGCCAGAGGCTTGCAGTAGCACTGCTTTCTTCTAAAATAAAAAAAACAAGCAAAGAGAGATGGTAGTGAGGTTTCTAAAAAACTCACAGGTACAGAAAGGTGGTAGATTTTTTTACTGCGGACAGTAGCTGGAATTTCTTATTTGTGTTGTTACTGGAAATTAGCTCAGATGGAGAATAGGTGAGGATATTTGGCTAATGGTGAGGTTGTGCATAGTTTCTCATTTTATTTCTGAGTTTTCAAAATCTTTTTTGTTTGATGAGTAAACCAGTACAACCTTGAAGTTGGGTTTCAGTGACTTTGTTTTTCTTCTTCTTTTGCTGTGTTCAGGGGCTATTGAAATTCAGAATATATCTTCTTTCTTTGTTCAACTGAAAACTAGTTTTGGTTTGAAGATACTGTTTGCTAAAGATGGAGAGAGGATCTATGTACAAGTTGATGTCAGATGGAAGAGAAGAACATTAGGGCTATGTGGAACATACAATGGAAATTTAAGAGATGATTTTCTGTAAGTTGCATGTTGTACATTTATATTGTGTTTAATAACCAATGAAAAGTTTTGTTGAATGTAATCATCTGATTATTTAATTTCATCAACATGCTCAAACTTTATTAAACTAATCAATATAAAATGTCTTAATTGAAATGGTAGTCACTTAAAAAAAATGAAAGTCATTAATTTAGGCATCCTAAAATGCTTTGCTAGCTAATTATAGAAAGCTACCATATTATTTGTAGAAGTTATTGGATCATAGTATTACTTGAATGCACTTTTCTTGTTGGTTCCTTATCTTCAGAGCAAATACATGAGCACTGACAAAAAGAGTGGGTGATAATACTTGTATCATCCTCACATGGGTAACACTTACTACTGCTCGATTTTCCTCCTCACATCAAGTTTTAAGGCAAAAAAAAAGTAATTCTGAACCACATTTTAATGTAATATAATTCTGTGAATGTAGAATTACATTACATTAGAATGTAATTCTAATCCACAGACCACAGGAATATTTTAATTAGAAGGACACACTTTCCTTACTTTTTAACCTTGTTTCCTCCAAAGTTTCTCAAGATATAATGTCATAAAACTGGTCTAGTAATAATAAATGCTTCTGAAATACTTGGTGCAAACCAGCTTTAAAATGCAAACAGCTCTGCTCTAGAACTCCAGTATTGTCTAACAAGTCAAATTTTGACATCTCTCTCCATTTTTATACTGGTAAAAATCTCCTCTCATTAATGCCTTCTCCAACCGATTTCAACATACTTGAATTAAGCGTAAGTAAAGGCAGACTTTGAGTGTAGGAACATTTTCACATGAATAAAATATTGAAGAAAAAGTTTCATATGTTGTCTCTTCTTTTATACTTCACAGATGGAAATTCTCTTGGCATGTTGACTGTTCAGTGTGACCATGCATCTAAGCCTTTTTAATGAACTTACACCCTCACCCACGCAGTCCTTAAGGTCAGCAGGACGCTTGTAGTATTGATCTTTTCCTTTTCAGATCTCCAGCAGGGATGATAGAAGGAACTCCACAACTTCATGCCAATGCATGGAAGGTTTCCTCAGCTTGCTCCATGCCTATCAATATTCCTGTGGTTGACCCCTGCAATGTTAATCAGCAAAATGGTATGTTTTCACATAGGAGTCTGGAATTAGCTGTATTATTATGGGACAGTTTTTGGTTTTTTTTGTGAAGAAGTTGCACATACATGTATTTCAGCTTCAGGTTTAGATGTGCACTTTCTTTTCTTTTTTTTTCTTTTTTTTCCACTTTTTTTTTTTTTTT
>VZTX01011986.1:836022-1057808 GCA_013400915.1 Pardalotus punctatus
TTTTTTTTTTTTTTTTTTTTGGCAAAGACTGTTCTTTCCATACATTTAGCATGTAAAATGCAGTAAGTACTGACTAATAAAAACTAGTTGGTCATTTAGTGCAGGGTGTACTGGCCATGAGTACTAAGTTATGCTGTCTACTGTACATGCAAAGTGTTAGCTGTCTGTGGTCCTGTAAATTATGCCAGTTGAGAGGAAAGATGTGATGCATGTTTGTAGGTCAATAAAGTACAGGAGACAGTGTTAAGATTAAAAGTCCTGTCTCTGGCTTCTCCATGCTTGTTGCATTAAAAGTTTCTTTATCCTCTATCTATACTCTCTGACAAAAACTGATGCAGACAATCTGAGAGCCTTGGATTTGTTCAGATTCCTGAGTAAAGATTTAGTTTTGGCTGGCTGACATGCCAATTGTTTCTGTTGAACTTTCACTGTCTCCTTTTTACATTGCCATTCTTTTCAATTAATGAAGACAATGGGTAGACTGTAGTTGCCAATTCTGACAGAATGTAGTCTAATATTTTTAATGTTTCAGACGTCAGATCTCACTAAGGATGTGGGATTTATCCATATTTAGAGCCTGCTGAAGCAAGAATAACCATAAACCTCTAACACTGTGTGGCATTCTTAAGAGTTTTTATGCCTTCCTCATGGTCTGTCTTCTAAAGCAGTATCTCTCAGCCAGATCAGCTCAGAGCCTTCATGCCTCACCCTCAGTTCTGTGCTATCTCAGTGGAGGTGGAGTTTGACATAAATGTACGCTGCTTAGAGCAGCAGGGTGGACTCCATGACTTTCTGAGGGTCCTTTCCAGCCCAAATTTTACTATGATCCTATAATAATCACTGTGAAAAAGGAGAGTAAAGTGATCCAGACCATGCTACTAGCACAGGCATCGTTTCCAGGTCTGAGAAGATAGTGATCTGATGAAATGCAAAGAGAAAAAAAAAAAAAGTTGTTTGTTTACTTACTTTTTTCAGGTTAATTTTCAACCAAGTCAAGTTCTGTCCTTGAATCTAGTTTACTGAGAGACTCCATAAAATGTGAAACACTTGAGTCAATGTATGTGGAAATGAACATGGAGTGTAGGGCATTCTTCTAGCGGCAAAAGTGGCTTAAATATAATCCACACTCCAGTGTTCCTAAGGTATTCCACCACTTGTGGTGGTAGTTTGCTTCAGTGGCTGAAGGGCTGGAGGAGGGTTTGTTGCTGCTAGAAGGTATATGGCCAACATGGGGTTTGTATGGTTTGCAAACCTCAGGCTTTAGTTTGTAATACATCCTTATACGACATGCCAAAAGGTACATGGCTATTGCTGATGTTAAATCTAATTGAAATACCAAGTAGGAAAACCATATTCCAAGCTTTGGGGGACTCTTTTAACTACTCTTGAAATATATTATTTTGACATTTAAATTTCTTGTGCTACTAGAAGAAGGCATAACTGTTTTAGTACAGTTATTTTTATCTTAAGTGGAGTTTATTGTTGAGGGAGTTGCTTGTAATATCAATTTTAAATGATAGAATTTTACAGAAAGGCATTGTATGCAATATTTTATTGCACAGCTGGCTATGTTCGATTTTAATATTCTGTGCTATTCATTTGACTGTTACATTAAAATGGAGCTGGCTAAAACAATGTCACCTTCTCTTAGCTGGGTATGCATCTCAGTGTGATATCATCAATCAAGATGTTTTTGCTCCCTGCCATGCCTACATCAGTCCAGGGTTATACTACCAGCTCTGCCTCTTTGATGCATGCAAATGTGGAAGCAGCTGTTTGTGCAATGCTTTGGCGCACTATGCTTATGTCTGTGGCAAGCATGGCATCATTGTTGACTTCAGATCTCATATTTCCTACTGTGGTGAGTAACATTTCCATAATGGAATATCTTTTAGAAATATGCAAAAGTCTACAAATCTCATTCGCTCCACAAAATACAAGGTTTGGCTTCTTTTTCCTGGAAACTAGAATTGTGCCATGGTGTAATGATGTACTTAGGGAGAATGACAATAGCCTTTACATTAGGCATCTGAGTTGGGGCCCCTGGGCTGCCTCACAGGGAGCATCTGCCCTTTCTGTTGGTGACAGAGAGAAATGAAATTCTTTCTTTGAACCCCTAAGTCATATGGAAGCCCCTGTTAGGATAAAGTAGTTAGGGAGTGGCAGGAAGGGAACCATTCCCTAGGGGAAGGCAAGCTGGGCTGGCAGGGGCTCCCTAGGGTGTGCAGAGCAGGGTGGGCAGTGATTTGACAAGTAGGATACAGTAATAATTTAAAACAAGGCATTTCACAGAATCTTAGGGTATCCTGAGTTGGAAGGGACCCACAAAGGTTATCGAAGTCCAACTCCTGTATTTCTGTTTCTAAGCCATATAACAATGCCTCAGCCTTAGCTGGACCATTCTTCCTCTCTTGGAAGCCCGAATTACTAGATAGATGCCCTATTTAACATATAAAAAGAATAGACAGCTACTGTTTACAAAACAGATTATTCCGGCCAAAGAATTATTTTAACACAAACCCACCTGAATCTAAACATTTCTAATGAAAGAAATTAGCAAAACAACCTATTTTTATCATGCTTTTCAACTAAACCCAGTGCAGCAAGACACCACTTTGCTTTTTTTTTGCACTTCCATGAGATACTGCTTGGTTTTCTATTTTTCACATTTTAAGAGTGTGCTGTTCTCCCTTCTTTCTCCCTCTCTTTCCTCCAGCTGTGATGTGTCACAGTGGTATGCTTTATCATCAGTGCTCTTCTTTTTGCAAACATTCCTGTGCTTCACTTTCTATGGCAAATATCTGTGCTGATGACTGTGCAGAAGGATGTAATTGTCCTGATGGGAAGTATTTTGAAGAGTCAGTCAACTTTTGTGTTTCAATGTAAGTAATAAAAAATAAAATATATGTAGGTACATCTTCCTCTTTCCAGCAAGATTTAAAGTAGCTTTTCTGCTATTCCCTTAAGATGTAGACTACCTAGAGAAGATAACAAACAATATGTGAAGATTTCATATTCTTTCTTACTAATCAATAATGGGGCCTCATCTGTTATTGTGTGTACATACATCTACTGCACTTCAGAGCAGATGTGTCAAACTGCTTTAGAGAAGGGTAATGAAACTTTTAAAATTCATGGGATAGCATTTTCACATGAAAACTTTGTTTTTAACACTTTGGAAAGATCAGTGAAGCTCATACTGTGGGGATAAAGACTGTTTCAAACTATTCAAGAGTGTGAAGTAACTTGCTATTTGCATATTTTTGCATGGTTTCTACGTAATTCTGTTGCTACTTCTTACCCATCTGGATCTTATCATAGAGTTAACGAATTTTGCTATGAAAATTTCTCTATCCCATGATTTTAACTATACTTTGAACTGGAACTGCATGTTGCCATTCTACTCCCATAACTGAGAAGAAAAAGTCCTTTTTATTAGAATAAGGCACAGAAACAGCAAATAAAAAGTACAGAGATTGAGGAAAATCCTACCTTTATTAAAGACAATATGAGTTTTGCCACTAACTTCAATACAGTCTGAGTGTCATCTTTAAGTTGTTTTTCAAAGAATATTGTACATATAGGGATTGAGTTAATAAATCAAGTTAATGTTATGATAAGACCCGCTTATCATAATACCTTGATAAATAGATGGCCCTTAAATCCCATTTCATCTTGCTTTAGTATCTAAATGATGAATATTCCTTTAACAGATCTGGCTGTCATTGTCATTACAAAGGCAAGGCCCTCCAGCCTGGAGAAATCCTTCCTACACCAACAGGCTCCTGGTAAGTTTGAGTGCCAAGAGTTTTATCTTTCTGGTATCACCATTTGGATGCTACTTTAAGTGGTCTGAGCATATTTTTCATGTAGATTGAAGGTTTATTGTATCAAGATTATTTTTTTTTCCACACTTAGTAAAAGGGAGTCTAGTATAAATTGAATTACATACCTGATAATTTTAACAAAATACCTGGAAAATTCTGTAATCTGCAGTGGATAAGGTTTTGTGTTCTACTGCCTGCATCCTAAGTCACCTGGCCCTCCATTCTCACAGGGGTTGACCTACTCAGCTTTTTTAAAAATTATTTTATTTATTTATTTATTTATTTATTTTTCAAATTTTAGAGGTTAGGAAATTACATAGTACATAAACTACAAATTTAGGCCCCCACTACAGATCAGCACTTAGAACATACCAACAAAATGTTGAGCAGAACTCAAACTTTTGGATTTTAATCCTCTTTCTCCTTGATTTCTGTTGTTTAAATTAGGTTGAATTGCAAAATACTTTTTAACGGGCTGACTACAAAACACTTTTCCTTTGAATAATTATGGGTTTCCTTGTCTTTTCTAGTCAATGTTTGAATGGAACAGTGAAATGTATTGAAGCCACTACAGAAAATATAGGTAATTTACAGTCTTGCCCCGTGTTAAAGGTGTACAAAGAGAGAATTTGACATTGAATAGTAATTTGGTTTTTCTCCTCATATGTATTAAAATTATGAGAGACTTTGCATCACAATGTATTTAAAATAGGAGGTTAGGAGCACAAATTTTCTTGGGTGTTTTTTCTTCTTTTTCTGTAGCACAAATTGTACTACTTAGTCACTTGGGAAATTAAAAAAAATAAATAATTGCATGTGACATCTAGGTCAATGTGTTCTCATGGGAATACCTGTAATTAGGCTCACTATCCATGTTTAGGAAGCCATAAGGTCTTCATTTCTAGAAATAAAATTTTTAATACATTTCTAATGGATTTAGAAGTACCTTGGAAATTATGCCACTTCTAAAGATTTTTCTACCTAAGGCATAATGGCTCCATCTTTAAGAACAAATGGTGTGTCAGATCCAGGGTGCATACATCCCGGATGCATAATATTATGTTTTTTTTAATGTTAGAACATATATTAATTTTATATCTCTGCAATATAGATTATGTTATAAACTGTTATTCAGATTGCATTCTTATGTGAACTGTAATGTAATGTCACTTTGTATCCAAATAAATAGATTGTGAACAAAAACAAATAGAAAACCTTCAGTGTAAAAGAACAGTTGATCTTATCTAACTTGCATTTTACATTTGAAGTTCACATATGCCCTGAAGGAAAAATCTACTATGACTGCAGATCTCCTTTGCCTGGATTACCAGCAGCGGGTGTGAATTGTGGGACCTCTTGTGCAAACCTTGCCATGAACTTCTCCTGTGTCCCCTCACCACCCTGTGCAAGTGGCTGCATTTGCCCCCCTGGGTAAGCTTTGATGGAACAACCTGGAGCCCAAGCCAAACACATATTTTCCACAGTTCAACCCTGCATATTTCTTTTTTCTTTTTAAATTCCTGTGGTATCACACCTCTAATTTTGAAACTATTGTTCTATAAATTGTTGCAGACACACAGTAACAGCTAAAAGGCCATCAGATATCCAGCTTACTACCAGTCCAGCTGGCTGGTATTTGGGACTGTCTGGACAGGAGACGACTTCCACCACTTGCACAGTATAGTTTATTTGAATGTAAAAGCAAATATGACATAAAATTGTGATGTACACCATTTGTGCTCTGGCTTGTTGCTGCCCAAGTCATTGTCTCACCTAAATTTCCACTCAGGCTTAAAATCTTGATGCCCAGCCTGGGGCATGGAGCACGGGTGTATGGGCTGGTTCCTGCCTTATTTCCCTTCATTCTCTCTGTCCTTCTTTTTTTGTTTTCTCAGCTCGTGTATTTGGATTTGGTGCCCAGAAACAGTCTGCTGAGCTTGGCAGGGGTCAAATCCAAGTATAAAACCTAAAAACTTCTATTGTAGTTTGTGTCTGGATCAACCACTACTCCCTCAATTTGTTTC
Source organism: Pardalotus punctatus (assembly GCA_013400915.1). Lineage (NCBI taxonomy): Eukaryota > Metazoa > Chordata > Aves > Passeriformes > Pardalotidae > Pardalotus > Pardalotus punctatus. The sequence goes on from VZTX01011986.1 coordinate 841,874, forward strand.
CATTCCCACTTCTGACACCTCTTGTGTGCACTTTCAGATTGAGTCAAATATGCTGTGCAAATCTCTGTAATTGCTGTTCATTTCAGGTTGAGTGCTCCCTTTTTCCCTCAACTTTTTGCCTCCCCTTTTTCCTCCCTTTTTTCAGTCCATTTTATTTCACTGTGTGTGTAGCCAGTGGTCTCCTGTAAAGGTATCAGTTGTGCACAGATCAGAGTATGATGAGACTGTCACCACTGCCCTTCCGGTGCCTTGTGATGTCCATAGATGTTTAAGCACTGGTGAAGGTACAGATTCCAGGCATAGTTATTTAAGATTTCACTGGTTCTTGCCTGGTATTCTGGAGTTCTCTGAAACCTCTGTCTCAACTGAGACATTAACTTTCAGGACCATTAATGTTATAGGAATAAGCAATTATTTTTCACACAAAAAGTGCATGAATCTGTACAGTTAATAAACTAGTAATTTTTTACTGAAACATCAGTGATACTTGCATGAAATTAAACTAGCAGTATTGACATGAATGCTCATTCAAAAATTTGAAGAGACTAAAATAAAAATTAAAAAACAGCTAAAGGCTTGTTCTCACAGTCATACCATTTCAAACTAAGTATTACTTGATTATTTTCTGAAATATAAATGATAGCAGGAGTACAGAAAAGTGAAATTCTAAGTTTCTGTCAAATAATAAAGCACATGAATTATTTTTATTACATAAGAGAATAAACACTCTTTTTGCTATTAAGTTGAAAAGTAAATGTGTAGCATTTAGTGCAGTTAGTAATGTCCTCATTGCTAAATTGTACTTCTGGATTCGTTATGCCTTTCAGGCTTATGGTCTCAAAAAATGAGTATGGCTTTTAATGAAGAAAGGGGTAGCTGTATTACCTTAAAAATTAGTTTCAGAAGGTCTCATTTTTTATGCAAGAATCTCTTAAGCATATATCTCCCACTATAAAATCTAAGTGGACAAGTAATGACAAACTTGTGAAACATTCTATTGTAATGTAGGGGATTTTTATTCTCTTAAGTTGCCATTTTTCTCTTTGGTTTTACTTTCCCACCTTATTTCTACCACTACCCATTGTTTGACTGAATGACCTAAGCTTTTTGGGTGGAATCCTGAATTCTCCTGGAGACTGGCACCTTATTCTAGCATCCTGGGTATTTATAGTGCTTATAAAGCAGAGCAGTTTGTGTGTGGTATTGAAACCCTTTCCTTTGGAAACCCATAAAAAGATGGACTCTAGTATGCAAAAAATGGTCTTCCCAAAGTAAAAATGGTTTACGTTTTCTATTGTTAAAGCTCTTGCACAACAGTTTGTAGTTCTTTTGTAGTTGAGGTGACCAAGAATTAGAAACACTGAAAGTCTCACTGAAAGAATATAATACCCCAAATTTTCATGAGGAAATGAGTTGAGAATGACAGTAAATTCATTACCCAAAGATACACTGAAAGTCACACTGAGCTGGAGATATGAGGCTACATTGAGTTGCAGAAACACAGAGTAATATGGAAAGGGACCACATAGGACTAAATTATTCTCCTGCCTTTAGGCAGCACCAGCAATACTGATGTTATTCTTGGGAGACATTTAGCTTCAATTGACAAAGTACCTTCCCAAGCCATCTGTTTTGGTGTTTTCCTATCCTTAAGAAATTTTTCTGAACACTTGACTCTTTTACTTAGAGCGGATTACTGTTTAATGAACTAGTAATGGAGCGAAGAAAACTCTAAGTGGTGCATTCCTTTCAACTTCCACTGAAACAATCTTAAGATTGTACTTTGAGCCATGTGCTGCCTGACAACTCCAGGAATTGGTCTCCTAAAGAACAGCATTGAGAGTGTCAGTAACATCTTTGTTTAAAAAGTTAACATTGCTAAATAGGTAGAAATGGTGTTTGACCATATCTCTGGGTTACTTATTGATCTAATGCATTAAATGCCTGTTTTGTCTTAACCATGTCAGTTGTTTCAGTTTCCCTTGTGTAGGCAAGTAACCTCCGCCACTGCCCTCCGTAGACTGCACAACAGCTGCCGTAGCCCAGCTCACTGTTGTGCACTCAGAACAGGACAGGGGCTGTCTGTGCAGAGGAGCAGGCACACCAGTCCAGCTGCTTCCCTGGCACATCAGGACAAGACAGCAGTAGAGAGGGAAGGGCAGTCTGGCTGCAGCCTCAACAGCATGCATGGTACACGGATGCTCTGCAGTTTTCAGGGAGAAATTCCTACATTCTTGCCTGGGAACTGCTGCCCACACCAACATACACCTTTCTAGATGGAAGGAGAGCTGCAGCTGTGAGCTTGGCGAGGTCTTCAGCTGTGCACAGTGGAGACCATTTGATGTGGACAGCTTTTGCTGATGAAGCAATTTTCCTTGGCTGGATGGAAGACTTGTTGCCCTTGGTGGTGTTTAGACAATACACTACACATTCACTTACATTGATTTTCTTGTCAATTAACTCTTTGATCTTAATAATTCTTTTGTTTTGAAGGATGGCTGAGCATAGAGGGAAATGTTATATTCCTGACAGTTGTCCATGCACCTGGAAAGACAGGGAATTTCTGTCAGGAGAAGTGATAGCTACTCCATGTTACACATGGTGAGTGACATTCATTTTGCATACTTCCAAACCATCTGGATCTAGACCCGAAGTGAGACTGATACAGAAAATGTGCTGAGTACTTTGAAAATCAAAAATATATGTACTTGTTTTTAGATAGTTACAGAATATATTTTTTATTAGGCTTACTGATAGACTTGGATGAGTAGGAAGACTTTGGAGTGAGTGCCTCTTCAGATCTGAAGAGGAAGTTGAAGATATCCAAGTTAAAAAGTAGTTAAGAAGAAATGCTTAATTCCATACATATTTGTTAATCTCCCAAAGAAGAGACATTTGGCATTTTGCAGGACAGAATATCATGAAAGACAACCAAGGAGAAAGAGAGATTAAATGTATGGCAGTGGTAAATAGTGTGCTTCTTTGAGAACTGGATGGTTTGCAGTGTAATTTATTAGTTACTATGAATGACTTTGGGGAGAACATGGGCAAATTGAAAAATCCAAAATCCATTAGAACCGAAAAATGAGCTAGCACCCAGCATCTTTTTAAGGAGATTTACTTGATTGATATGGGTACAAAACAGTTTTTCATCCATGCTAATTTGCTAGCCAAAATATCTATATTCATTTAAGTATATATTTAATAATGAAAAAAAATTGGCATGGCACCTTTTAATCAGTTAAAAACTGCACTGGGAAATCAACTGAATATTTACACTTACACAAGCAAAAATAGAGGATGCCAATATTACCTTCATACAAATTTGGGTAAGCCACTGAATGTAGCTGACAGGAAAAGTAATCTCTCAAAGTATCAGCAATAATTTCTTAAACTCATTCCATATTTGTCTGATAGCCTGCAATCTTACAGGTCATAACTGAAGGTATTTTATTTGAATATTTGCAGACCTTTAGCAAAATTTGGAAAGAAAATATAGAATATTGATGTCTTATGAATGAGCATGTTGTGGCATCGTGCCTTATCTACACCAGAGGCAATGATGGAAATATTTGCATAAGCCTTGAAAAATTTGAGATTTTGCATTTATTTTTAATGCATTTTTATTGTACATATGGGCTGATGGCAAAATGTTCAACACTTTTTTTGCCATGACATCACCAGTATCTTCAGAAACAATCCACAATATAAGTCTGTTTCAAGGTCTGAGAATTTTATTCCATTGATGAATTTCTGTATGATTTGAAATAAAGAACCCAAGAAAGCTTTGTCTTGAAATTATACAGCAAATGATTGTGTTATGACGAGATACTGATTGTTACCTTTCCTTGCAGTGTTTGTCGGAGAGGTGTCTTCAACTGCACCAGTTACCCTTGTCCTGCTGTGTGCACCATTTATGGAGACCGACATTATTATACCTTTGATGGACTGGAGTATGATTATGTCAGTGACTGCCAAACTTACCTGCTAAAGGTAAGAGGATTGTTCATATGTTTTCTTGTGTCAATGAGCATCAAGTGTTTTGAACATCAGGAGCTGATCTATAGAAACAAACATTAAGAAAACAGGTGTAGAACAGATGTGAAAGAAGACTCCAAATGACATTTTTCTCATTTATTTGAAAATGGTACATGGGTGTGTTCTTGCATATCTATATGGTTTAGAGAAGAAGAAAAATCAATGTTTTCTCTTCTACCTTAACCATGCTTTTGTCACAACGAGTGAAGAGTAACAATATAGAAGCTGTTAGATCTATGTATAATCTATGGTTTCATTTAATAATTATTTATAAACCCTGCTTGGCATAGGGTTAATGGTGAGCTCAGGCTACTTGGAATTCTTCTTGAATGTGATCTGCATCAGATCTGGATTTTATGTGTATAATAATATCAAACACAATGATTTCATAATTCAGCCATGAAATCATTCATTGAGATTGTCTGGCAGCTACCTGCTGATGTTCCTCACAGCACACATTTACAGTACACTGCTAGCTTTTTGTTTAAAAATACCATTACTGACTTTTAAAAATATAGTCTATTACAAAAACCACTATTGTTTATTATAATTCTTGCTATTTTAAGGCTGTCTGTCTTCTCAGTTACAGTAATATGTTTAAAAAAATACTAATTTTCCTGACTGGCTAACCTTAAGAAAAAAGCATAGTTTCTCAACAAGTACTACTGCAAATAGTTTATTTCAAGTATGCTTTACTAGATTAGTCACAGCTGTGAAATAAAATACATTGGTTCCAGATTTTTCAGTGTGTTTAAAAAGAAAAAAGAAGAGAGGTTTGGAAAAGATAACAATACGTCATAGCAAACCCCTGGCATGTACCATATATGATAAAAGACCTCTTACTCTTAGAGCTATATGAACTTTTGTACAAGGTTCCTCCTTTCTTTCTCCTTTAAAATGCAAAAAAATAGGGGTTACTTTACCTGTAAAGTCATCTTGCCTGTATGATGATGTGGAAAGATGGATTGTAATTTCTTAATTCTTGTGCCATCCATTCAGAGATGTTTGTAAGAGAAGTATATGCTGCTTTTTCAAACTTTAGTATGATACTGGAATGTTTGGCTTTTACAATCAAATATCGCCTGTCACTCTACTGTGTAATAAAGAACCTATCTGGAAACAAACCATGGGGAGCATTTGGCATCCAAGAATAAAGCTGGCAGCCAGATAATTAAGGCACATGGCACACTGCCAATGGGCCATTCTTCAGGTGAACATGACACAAATGATGAAAATGCTGCCTTATATAGATCTGCTTTTCAGACTTCTCAGACTTTTTTCAGCTTTTCAAGCTTTATTTTTTTTCCCAAACTCAGCTAATGTGAGAAAGTATAGCCTAATTTGTTCACATTTTTTTCTTCTTTAGTATATGGAAAGCTTTCATTATATGTATTGAAGGACTCTTTAGTTCAAATTATGCACTGCATAATTATGTCTGGAACAGATGATGTATCTGTAGACTAATTTTTGACTGGAAAATGTTTAGAGAATTTTTAAGAGGAAAAAAAAAAAGAAACAAAGGATGGGATTTTATGGCAGATGCCCCAGAATTCTGAGGGAACTAAAACACAGAACTGATGAACTATGTGATGTGCAGTCCTGGAACCAGAAGAATGGAAGATGGCAATATAACCAAATATTTTAAAGGGTCTTGATGGCTGAATTTGACAGGAACAGACCGATATGTCTGATTTATATATGAAGGAACTTAATAGAAATTTTAATAAAGAGAAATTGCAATGGGGAAAGAGTTGAATCACCCCCCCCCTTTTTTTGTATTAAAATAAAAGAAACTGATGCATGATTAATCTTCTGAGTTATTCCATGAAGGCAATAAATGTATGGATAAGGATAATCGGGTTAATATGTGTGTATTTTAGCTGAAAGACCTTTTGGAGAAAGACTTCAAAAAACAATGTTTAGAGACTACTCTTGCATAGGATGAGAATGAGTATTCCTAGAGACATGAATTCACAAAATCGCAGAATCACAGGATGGGTCAGGTTGGAAGGTACCACAGTGGGTCAGCTGGTCCAACCTCACTGCTCAGGCAGGGTCATCCCAGAGCACATGGCACAGGACTGTGTCCAGACGGTTCTTGAGCATCTCCAGTGAGGGAGACTCCGCAGCCTCCCTGGACAAGCTGTTCTAGTACTCGGTCACCTGCACAGCAAAGAAGTTCATTCCTCATATTAAGCAGAATTTCCTGTGCATATTTTTCTGCCCATTGCCTCTTGTCCTATTGCTTGGCACCACTCAGAAAAGCCTTGCTTCATCCTCTAGACACCCTCCCTTCAGATATTTATACACTTTGATAAGGTCCCCTCTCAGCTGTCTCTTCTTGGGGCTGAACAGTCCCAGCTTCCCCAGCCTCTCCTTGCAAGACAGTCTCTTCATCATCTTTGTTGCCCTCCCCTGGACTAATTACAAGTTAGAGGTTAAAACATAGTAATAAATGACCTTTTTTAAATCTTGATGAGATGCCACAGGAATAATCCATGCTGAAACCTGCACTCAGCACTTTCAGAACAATTTTGAAAAGGTTATGTAAGGATTGAGGTAGAGTATTCTGATAATAAAGATTCAGTATGAACAGCTGAAACAAAAGCTTGCCGAGATCTCTTGGCAGAAAACATTGCATAATAAAATGAAAGAAGAAATTCAACAATAAACAACTGCAAATAAATGAACAGAAAAAAACACCTTTTAACTACACAACCATGAAGATAGGCACTAACTTAGCTACTATTATGCAGAAATGAAATTTTATGTGAGAAAAATAAATGAAACACATGTAATGGACATCTGCATAGTGGCAGCCTGAGTGATAATCCAGTGTCATCCATTCTCCAGTTTCACATATGCTTTTATTTGCACGTACGCAGTTACACTACAGTTGTACCACATACTAATGTGGTTAAGCTGCATCATATATGCAGACATGATAGCATGATGAGGCTGTTCTTATCTGAATACTCTTTTTTTGTTCCTAGAGCAGAGGTTTCCATGTCTGTCTCTCTGTATAGTCCTCTTCCCCGATTTATAATAGTAGTATCTGAGTACTAAGAGTCTACCTTTAGCTACAATTTGTTGAGAAGCTATGCAAGACAGCCCTGTCTCTTATAGCCTGTTACCCAAATAGAGAAGCTAGATGAAAGATGGAAAATATACATACAAATGCAAATTATGAATTCCTTGCCTAACACCTAACATCTTGGCAGGCACAGCTATCCAAGGCAGTAGCACCTAAATCATGCTACTTATTCTACTAACCAATTTTTTTAATTTTTTTTAAAATACAATCACAGAATCATAGATTTGGGTTGGAAGGGACCTTTAAAAGTCTTCTAGTCCAACCCCCCTGCCGTGGGGATGTGTGTATTGTGTGCTTCCAGTTTTCTGCCTGTAAGATATTACAGAAAATCATGGATTTGATAGCTGCTAATACACATTGCATTGACTTAATGCTAGTTTGCAGTACTGTTGTGAGGCTGATTTTTATGGATAACATGTGAAATGCTCACCAGACACCTGAAACTGAAGCAGCTGAAATGGTTATAATATTGTATATCAACACTATAATAAGTTTGTCCCTTCCCTTTTATCTTTAATCTTTTATCCTGTAATCTTTTTCCTGTAAGCAGTGGACTGCTTTATCTCTACTGACACAAATACTCTAAAGGTGTTGTAGCAGGGCAATAAGGGAAGTCAGAGCTGAATCAGTTTGTTGGCATATGAGCTCTTCCCAGGTATAGAATTGAGTGCAAGAATTATAATCTGAATCTATCATTCCCAGAGGCATGATACTGTGCTGTTCCCATCCATGTTTCCAGCCCTCACTGTTTGATTTGGCTGTTGGCCTCCCTAAATCTGATCTGTTTGAACAACTCTTTAATTTGTCATCATATTGCACTGTACCAAACAAAGAACTCATCCTTACCTTTTATTATGTTTTTAATAAGGAGCCCTTGTGCTCTTGTGGGAGAAAAATCAAGTATAAGCTTTCAGTCAATTATGAAGCTTGTTTTCAACATCAGTGTCTTCTGTCAGGCCTTTTTGTTTAAGGTGACAGTAAGTATATAAAAATGCAACATAAAAAGCCCTTTATAACTAGTTCAACAGATATATCCATTGGGCAGAAAATGATGGAAAAGATTTAGAGCAGAAATTAAGAAATTAGGGCAGTAAAGTATCGTGAAATGATAACTTAATCTTTATCAAGGAAGTAGGAGTTACATTACACACTGAGATGTAAAGTCCCTGAATAGATAAATGACATTAACAGAGAAGACTTTATTTACTTTTAACATTTTAAAATCTCAGTAATTTCGAAGGTAAAAAAAAATCTTCACAGACCAACTAATTTATCAGTGTAGATCATGTAAACACCTAATTTTGCTAATCTAAATATGAAGAATTTAAAGTAAAACAATTTCTCAATTAAAGATATTTAAATATCTTTGTTTCTTCAATTTTCTTGCTTATTGTCTTATTTTATTATCTTCAATAGTGCTACATTCTTTCCCCCCAAAAATGGGGTTACTTTTCTGGCAAACCTTTTACTAGTTGCAGTCTGTTTCTTCCACTTACTTGTTTCATAGACTTCTGCTTTTACAGTAAAATTGCTGTCTTCCTATGACAGGTGTTGGCCTTTTTCTGTCTTTGTTGTAGTTTTCAGTCTTGCAGCTCAGCATTTTTATTAAGGCATGTAGGGTCAGTACACTCGGAGCCCGTCAGACACATTCTCTTCTTTGAAACAGAAGAGAATTTTTTCTCAGAAAAATATTCTCAGAAAACTGAATTATTTGTAAAATATTCTCAGAAGGGAATATTTTCTCTGCTTTGGGGCAGAGTCCAAGCAAGAGTTTAGAGGGATAAACTACCCATCAGGATATTCTCAAATGTGAGGGAACTCCGTTGCAAGGCTCATCTGCCTTTTAAAAAAAACACCCAACCCCCCCCCCCCCCACTGAATTATTTCCACTAACTTTAGTAGGTAGTCAAGACAGTCGTAAAGCACAGAAAGGGGTGGACTGTTTAATTCCTGTATCTTGAAAGATGAAGGTCAACATAACCAAGACCTCATCCTCAAGTATTCCTATTTAATAGATTAGTCTTAATTTCAAAAGATGCAATAAAAATATTTTCACATCTTTTCACCTGCCATTGAGGATTTGAACACTTTAAAGTCACCTTTTATTCTTTTTTGATGTAACCATGAAGGCTCTTTTAAAGCCAGAGTTGGAGGATTATGAAAGCAACAACCATTTGAGCCATTTGATCAAGTAATTGAACCATTATGCCAATTAGAAGGGCAGATGTAATTCTTTTGGGTCAGGAGACTCAAAATATGAGACATAACATTTGTTAAGAACATTTCACAAAACATGCATCATGTCAGGAACCAGTACTACAGTTTCCCAAATGATTCTCCTATTGCTGAGCAGTCCCCAGAGCTAGATACCTGGAGTGTCATGGGGAATACAGCCAGAGAGCTCTTGCATTCCACTTCTTCTGTAACTTGAAGCAAGTGCAAAGCTCTTAGTTGATTGTACTTTTATTCGAGTGCTTAATTTAGAAGTTGGTCAATGTACTGATAATATTTTAGCCATTACTTGCTGATATATTTATCTTGACTTGTAAATTTGTTAGATGATGACTGGGCGTAAGCTGGATCAATCACAGAGAAAACAACAATTTTCAGCTACTCATTTGACACATCTGACAAGTCAGAAGTAGTGCTTATCCTGTTCTCCCTTATTGAATATCTGTAATTTTTTGTGCAGCTTTTTTCCAACATCATTTGTGCCAGTAGCCAGACTGTAGATCCATGCAATTGGCAAATCAATAGAATTAAATACTATTTTGCATGGTCTTTCCCATAGCCTATATGTAAAATCAATACATTCTTCTTGCTGTTAGTCACCCTATAGAGGATTAAAGCTGCAGGTTCATGGTTAATCAACATTGTCAAGCTGACTATTCATGGGTAAGACAAATAGTTCCTTTAAATAGACTCTGAAGATTTTAATGGGAAAGTAAATAATGTTGAATTTGGAATTAAAAATGTTTAAAACTGGACACCAGACTGTAAAAGTAATTTTCATTTTTTTGAGGGAATAAAACTGTACATGGGGTTTCAGGGAGAATGCCTTTAATTTTTTAATTAACATATCTAATCCTCAAACCACATTCCAGCGTGTAGTTTCATGAGTAAGTGATGTACCAAAATATTTCCACCTAAAATATTTGTCAAACAGTTTATAGCAGCAGTAACTGTATAGAAATAATGATGCATTGTGTGAAAATTTGTGTTCAAAAAGGAGAGAGATTACACTTCAGTGAAAACACTGTTTACTGTGAATAGTTTGCCCTGCTCTAGTTGCAAAGTATACCAACAGTTTGCTTTTCATCAGTGCCATGATTTCAGAGGAAACCTTTCTGGATGCCCTCTTTCTCTGGGTCTCTGGAAGTCCTGTAAGGGTCAATAGCAAGCTCCCTCTGGGAGACATCTGTTTCCATCTTGTCTTCAGCTGTACCTGTTTTTCTGTTTGTTCTATTCCTTCTGTGAGCAAAAGATCTGATTACAGTTGGCAATGGGTTTATGCTCTTGTTCCATTTTCTTCAGATCAATGATTTCAGACTCAATTACCTCTACATGCCTTTCTGCCTCCACCACCTGATTCTCCAGACCATTAAATTATGCAGTGAATGAATCACTTTTATTCTCCAACAAAGGAAGTATTTCTTTCAATTTGTGCAGATTAGCATGGAGGGCTTCCAGGAAAGGCTTGGGGAAAAGTTTCTTACAATGAGAATGGCAATTTGGAAGTGGTGTGCACATAGTGAGATTCAAAAGTTGGATTCTCTTTCCAACGACTTTGCCATTTAGTGACCTTTTGCCTTGAATTTCTGATTTTGGGTTAGTGTTCATCATCCAACAGTCCTTTGGCTGTACTGATTCCAAAATGTTTTACTCTTGTGGTTGCCTGAAAAGGTACTTCCTGGTAAGAATAACTGCCTGAGTTGATTGCCTCTGGTGGGTACAGCTTTGTGGACTGTTGGTGATTCAACACAATAACAGATGAACAAAACCCAGCATGGTGTGCTGCTGTTTCAGAGCTGTGTGCTGTGTTGGCAGCAGTAACACCCAGCCCTTCTCTGTGTTTGAAGGGTGGGAAGCTCAGGCCAGTTACCTGTAGGGGCTGCTTAGCAGTCTACTCTGGGTGTTGGTGAGCTATGAGAACTGTGAATTAAATTGATTCTGATTTTGGTCATTATATGAGGTTTTTTTTCTTTTCTGAGTGCATAAAAACTAAACTTCAGCAGTGTAAATGAACACACTTAACATTTTTTGTATTGAAAAACATAAAATCTCTGTGCAAGTTCCAGCTTTTTAGCTCCTGCAATCGTTTGCTGGAGTTCTTGTTCTTTTTTCTTCCTGTTGCACTTTATCATTACAACGAACAGTGATAAAATATTAATATTTGTCATGCACTTATTAATAAAATAACACTAACAGGTCTCATATAAATACATATAAATACATGCTTAGATATTGAAACTAACACCACCAACTATGCAGCTGATTTGTAATTCAGAATAGTTCATGTTACAGAATGTGTCACGTGGAAACAAATATTCAAATGTTCCCAGATCTTGAATCTGCAGAAGATCTCATTTTTAATTAGAAAGGGATTGCAGTAATATGACCTGTGCAAAAGTTAAATCTGGTACACAAGCAGGCAAAGTTAAGTAAATGACACAAAAGAAGATCTGTTTTCAATGATTTTTTTTATCAAACCCTTTAATATAGGTCTCTTAAAAAAAATAAATTTCCAGTGATCTCTGTCTCTAGCATTTTCAAAATTAAGAAATATTGACTTAGAACAAGGTTCTATTTTAAGTAGATAAAGTAAAATATTCACTGTCATTTATTTTCATCAGTAGCTGTAGATTTTAAAAAAGGATTTTGATTTTAATATTGAAAAACCTTCATAATACCCAACAACTCTATATTGCAGTAAAATCTGCTAGGAAAAAATCCCTATGTATAAAGAAAATATTATATAATGACACGTTTTTGCTATTGCCTGTATGCATACATACATATATGTATACATAATTGTAATGCATGTTTTTTGAGTTTTTGAGAGTTTATTCTGCCTGATATGTATCTTTTTCAGAAGTCACTTTTAAAGAAGTAGGAAAGTTATCATGAATGCATTAGCAAACATCTGGAAGTTGTTTGAGGATGAGTCCGTAGCTGGAATAATCTCACTCCTCTTGAATTTTCATCAGTGAATCTACTCAGTCATGTTGCTCTCCTCTATTTCTACTCAACTTTGCTTCAAAGCTAGAAATGCGTTGTATCTTACCAGTGTACTGAAAGCTTCTTTGCCATATTTTAAGTGAAAATTATCTGCAGCCATGTAGAAGATGTGGAGGAAAAGAAAATTAATGTGCATGAGCAAGTTAGCTCTCAGGTTCTTAGCTCCTAAATGTGTTTTATTGCTCTTTTTTTTCAATACTTGTATAAAAATATGTAACATCAGTGGGAAAAAAGGTGCTATTGCTATTTCTTTCCTGTCTTTTCTCTCTTGTGTAAGAGGATCACCTACTGTGTTTCCTATAACATTTTTTCCCAACTTTCATGTGGATTTCTTCCCAAATTGAGATAGTGTGTTTCAGTGCCATCTGTTGACTCCAAACAATATTGCTCCATGGTTCTAACCATAGGGAAGAACGTTTGCTGATACAAATTAGTACAGCATGCAAAACCAGGGATCAAATAATGTCATGTGGAATGTATATGTAATTTTGAAGAGGTACAGAAGAAATTAGTGCACCAGCAAAACAAAAGAAGGCTTTCAATAAGAGATGCTTCTTAGTGTAAACTGAAATGAGTTTTGCATAATTAATGTGTTTTCACTGATTATCTGGAGATCAAGTCCATAATAAAATGGCACAGGAAACTAATAGAGCAAGAAGGTGTTAGGTGCCAAGGCATTTGTCTGCTCTCCAAAATCACTTATATATTTATGCCTAATGCTCACTAAATCTGGGCTAGGCTGATTTACTTCTCCTAGATCAAGCTTACTATAAGTAAGAGTTTCAAGTGTTAAGTTGCTTCAGAAAAAACTTAGAGCCCAATAAATTGCAACCAAACTAATTCTGACTTTCCATAAAATCTCCTGAAGTGTTAGGCCTGAAAAGAGCTAAAGAATCTCTCTGAAAATATGTAGGAAGGAGAAAGTGAATTCTGCATTTTAAACTATATATATATTTTTTTTTATTTAAACTTTTAAACTATATTCTTTCCAGTATTTTTAGAGCTTTTTGCACTTCTTTTTGTGGAAACATCTAAAGCATCATTAAAGCAGAAGGAAAATAGGACTAATCTATTTCTGTCCCATTCCCAGGATGTTCCAATATGCCTTTATGGCTAGCCTAGCTTGCAATTTAGTGTATTGTAGGGAATAAACCAAAAATAATGGGTAAATCAGGGTATTAAGAATGGAAAAGAATGAGTCTCTACACTGAACAGTTAGAGAGATTTTAATGAAACTTTCAAAGAAATAAATACAGCCACTTTTAAATTGTCTTCTCCCAGGCTGCATTTTGACAATGTAAGCACACTGCGCAGCGTTGTTATTGGTCAAAAGGGATAGAAAATTTCTAACAGGATATTGAAATAGAAAGTCTCTAACAAAAACAAACTCTAGCATTCCCAAGCACTGCTAAAAAAAAAAAGAAAAAAAAAAAAAGAAAAAGGAAAGCAGTGCTTTGCTTTTTCAACTAGGAAGAAATATGGAAAAAGTGCAGCAAAGTCTAGAAAAAGAATGTCCTGAGAAGTGGGACTGACAATGAGCTTTTGACTGACTGCCCAGAGCTGTGACTCTGTCTTTTCTGTTGCTTGGCAACTCCATGTTATCACAAAGAAACTGATATTAAGTTGGAACAAGCTGGATATGGTAATTTACGTGGGAAGATACTCTTGCAGTGGGAAAACCATTTTATTTCTAGTTTCTGTCAGCGTAAGTAGGTTTCACATGATGAACTGTAGTACATCCCCTGTTGGGTGCATTTTACCTAAAAAGGTAAAGAGTGACTCTGCCTTGGAAAGAGGCTGTGCAGAAAAAAACAAAACCAATAAAACCCCCACCTTGTTATTCATTAGACCTGCTCCTACTGTCTACTCAGACATTCCTTCTAGTGGTAGTGACAAAAGCTTGTTTTCATATTTGTGTGGATTTAGTGCAGATTAGAGAGATGGAACTTGATCATTATCATTTGTAATATCACATTCCCTAAGAACTCTCAAGATTTGCCTAAGACCTCACCGTCTTATATAAACATTAGAAGATGATCCTCACTTTATCTGAATAGTCCTTTCTTTTTCATTGGCAATAGTTAAGTGCTAAGTTTCAATTGCACTTCATTTCTTCTTTGCTGAAAGAAGAGACTGCATGTGCAGCAGCTACAAAGTAATTTGAAGACTGTGATAGAAACTGTCATTCAAGTTTGAATTTGTCCAGTACTGTATGACTGCAAAAGGTGTCTATTGAGGTATATGGTGAGAATGGCAAGAGTATGTGTGTAAAGCAAATTATTTTGTGAAAACTTAGAGCCATAACAGACACATAGTCCATAATGATATTTTTATTTTTGTGTTTAGGTCTATGATTTAATTAGAAAAAGAGAAAGCACAGAAGATTCAGGATTTAAAGCCCTTTTTTCCTTAAATGTCTGGTTTACTCATAAATCTACTGAACTACTACCACAGTCTCTCTGCATTTCCATCCCGCTTAATTTCTAGTAATTTAACACCATTTTGCAGTCCTGCAAATAAGGAAGTACTTCACATGTCTTCAGGACTCCCTGTTCTGGCTTTGGTCAGCAAAACACTTCCTGGCTCCAGGCTTCTCTCTACTGCAGAGTTAACTTGAAATATAACTCAGCTTGTGCCCTTGGCTCAAATCCCAACCATACACAAAAACTTCTGACTTGAGTATGTTGATGCTGTTCAGCTGAAGGGATTGGCCTGGACTGTCAGAAGGCCAGGCAGCAGCTTCAATTAGCATAGCTAATACAGCTGCCCCCTGCTGCTGCTGGGAGCTGTCTTCATTGCCAAAAAAGGTGTATTTTTACTGTGGGATAATTAGCCTGATTTAAGTATCCTTATTTAAAATCAAACTCTTCATCTCCTTTCTTACAGTGAAGACATTGCTTCTCTATTAACTCAGAGTGTCTCCTTTTGCTGAGACTAAGCTAACTGAAGAGGAATGAACTGTGCAAAGAAAAGAGCCCACAATGTCCTAGGCATCAAATAGACTCAGACCCTGCAAGCAAAGTCTTTCTCTTCACTGAGTCGTGGTGGGGAGATAGCTCCCTTTGTCACTTTTCAGTTGACCAGCATAGAATGCATCAGCTTGCATCCTATCTACCAAACTAATGAGATTGTCTCCTTTTTAATTTATCACATCACGTCCAATAAATCAAAAAATGCTCTGGGCTGTTATCTGTCTTGGAGGGGAATAATTGTTGTACTGACTCCAGCAGCAAGCCTGGCTTAATTAAAATGTGTATTTCCCAATAAGGTAGTGACCAATTTTATTCTGAGTGCAACCTAAAACAACTTTACAACAGAATGGAGCAGATGAACTTTGCTTCACCTTGAAGCTTTTGATACTTTTAAACTGAGTTCCCTTGCTATACCATGGAGAGCTGATTTCCTACACCCCCTTTCCACCAAGCAGTTAGTGAATAACTTTACCCACTCTAACTGTTGTCTTCCAAGCTAACTGCTGACAAATACCATCTGTTTCGTAAGCTCTGGCATTAGGGTAACACAGAGCTTGCAGGCAGTCTCCCAAACCTTGTGTTCATCGCATTCACAAGCACTTGCTTGCAGTAGAGTGTTTTCTAAGATGGGTAGCAGCATCCTGTAGCTTGTGGGTCATGCTAGACTAAGGGCAGCAAAACTGTAGCACCTCCTCTCGGTGGCAAAAAAAATACCTCTACATTTGCTAGCATCTGGGGTTGGGTTTGTTTTTTTATTTTAGATTGAAAATGTTCTTTGAAGAGTTTGGTCACCATGACTTTTATGAAGAAAAAATATAGAAACTGCATCCTATAGCACCTATGTTTTCTGTATGCAATATTTCTCACTGATGAGGAAAAATTACGGATTTTTAAAAATTCTAGAATTCTGATGAGCACAGAATAAATAAGGGTACAAATGTGAGACAGGCAAGGGGTAGCTGGAAGTAAGTAGCCAGCACCTTTCAGGGGTACACTGACAAAGGCAGTGGTGCATTGACCACAGGAAGGAGCAAAGATCTCAGGAGAGATGCTGTGGGCACAAACCAAGGCAAGGGATCCCTCCTGTTGTGCCCAAGCAGAGCCCTTCAAGTGCATTGCTGGGAGACAGGAGTAGATCCCAGGACTGGGGAGATGCTGCAAGCCACCATTTCCACCTTGCCCACCATGCCCGTCAGCACCTGCAATTAGTTTAGTCTAACCATTGTCTCAGAGACGTTTCAAGGAGGGTGGGAGCAAGAAGAGTTTTAGCAAGAAGAGAAACTTTATTGTTCCCAGCACTACCCAAGTGTCCCATATAAGACTAGTTTAGTCAGTGGGTGCTACTTGCCACTTCCAAGATTTTTATTACATTTCTGTCTCAGGTTTTTGATGACTGTAGGGCTGAATTTGATCAAAAATTGATCAAAAGATTCAGAAACACTGTTATTGGGCCATATTAATATTAAGAAGTTAAGTTTCTCAAGTAATATCTATAGTTACGGCTGCTTGTTGATTTGCAAGGCTTGGTACAGAAATAAACTGGAAAGCAAATTAAAATAGGAAATAATTGGAATAACTCACTTTTTGTTTGTGGTGGTGTTACCAACTCTGAAAATACAGTTGGTGTCCTTTGTTCTAGTAACAATCTTAGCTTCTGAAATTAAAAGGTGCAGGTGTGTTTCCCTCAGGATACAGAAGAACCACAGAAGCTGTAGGTGAATAAACAGACATGTTGAGCCAAGGTGCAAAGGTGATTTTTTTTGTGCCTAGAATGCAAAATTAATGTACACATTGTAGAGCCAAAAGGTATGGGATTGGGAAGGCAATAAATTTGGGTTTTAAGTGCTGAAACACTAGTAAATCAAGACAACAAAGTATTCGAATCTTCTAAATGTTAAAATAACCCCAATCCATGAGCAAAAATATTGGCAGAAACCTTTACCCCCTCCAATAAGACTGAGTATGACTCATAGTTTTGTGAATTTTGATGGGTGGTGGCACAGAAACTGTTCTATCTACTATGGACAGATGGTAGGTTTCTTGGTTTTAAAAATACAAAAACAGCTTGATCTCATGTACCTTGGTTTAAAAATAAAGCTCTTTTTATAGAATGTCTCAATTTTGACAACCACACTGTGCTGTAAATATTGGATTCCAAGTACAAGTGTATTTTAAAAGCCTAAACCAGACTCTTATTTTAGGGGTAGCCTGACTGAGTTTGTGAAGTCTTCAGGGAGAAGAGTCACAGCTGAACATAATGGCCCTTTCTGTTTAACTCCAAAGTTTGTGGGTTTAGTTTGGTATTTAAAAATGCATTTCCTGGTTTGGTAACTTACTTAAATTTACTTTCAAAAGTGTGTAAATCCTAAATTATCCTTTTTTTTGTTTTTTTCTTTGTTATGGTAAGTATAGAATAAATCCATAGGAGTGAAATGCAATTTAATATATAAGTAAAATGATTTCTTCTTAATGTTTCAGAGTACAGATAACTCAAATATATCTATAATTGCTCAGAACAAAAAGTGCTTTGACAATGACATTGTTTGCTCGAAGAATGTTTTCATCACTGTTGGAGACACTGAGATTTATTTTAGTGAACCTTCTGAGAAGCGGGTTAGTTATTTTCTTTCCTTTTTGGGTTGCCTTTAAGATAAGCACTGCAAATTTACAGCTCTAAAGGAGCATGTTTTTGGAAAGCATCTCTCAGTCTGAGTTAATATTCTACAAGCACTTAGGCCTGGATAAAGCAGCAGGTCCCAGGATGTGGAGTTTTTTTTGTTTGTTTGGGTTTTTATAGTTTGTGCTTTTTTGTTTTTTGGCTTTTTTTTTTGGTTGGATTTTTTGGGTTTTGTTTGTTTTTTGTTGTTGTTGTTATTTTAGGGGTTTTTAAAGGTTTGTTTGTTTGTTCATTTTCTTTTTGTTTTTTTTGTTTTTTGTTTTGGTTTGGGGGTTTGGGGGTTTTGGGGGGGGGTTTGTTTTTTTCTGTGCATTTGGTTCGTGTTTTTTAAGTTCTACTTGTCCTACAAAGATTGCTCAAAGCTCTCAAGGAGTTGAAACATACTGGCGTTTATGAGTTATTTTCACTTGGTTTTGAATGGGAAACCAAAGTATGAAGCAAACTTGAATGATTGAAAAGACAAAATATCAAAGTATTAAACAACAGTTCTACTAATACTATTGATTCAGTTATATGCTAAAGATAAAGTATTCTTCAATATACACTTTGCAGTTATCTGGCTGTATACCTTGGTAACATTACTTTAGTAAACCTTAATAAATATTCATTTGTGTCAGAAGACCCTAGGGACACAGGAAAACAAATCTAACTATCAGCTCTGGAAGGCTGGATATTATACTGTGATACACTTTCCAGAACAGGACATTACAATTCTCTGGGATAAAAAGACAATGATGCATGTTAAAGTTGGACCTCGATGGAAGGTGAGCCAAAATATAAACCTGAGATTTTGTGTAGATTCTCTATTTTGCTAATGTGATATTTTATTGAATAACTGTGATTATCTTTTTATCAAGACTAGCTTTCCCAGTGATATAGCTCTTTATTATGGTGTTCCGCTGCTAGCATTTCCCAGGTAGGAAGAGATGGAGAATGTGGCTTCTGAAGAGAAGTCGTTCCTACATGTGTGGCTCTGTTGCTTGGTCACTGCAACCTTGGAGATATGCAGTGATTCAGCTCTGACTCAAAGATACTTCGGGGGCTGGAACGGAGTTTTGAGTTACCCAGTTCACTGCATGTCTTCATAATTTCTAAAGCCAAATGGAAAAGAAGCTTCCCTATATAGTGACATGGAAGATGGCAAGTTTGTAGTACAGACTGCATTAGACTGAGGATGGAACTGCAACCTGGCGTGTAATAGAGGCTTTGAGATGAACAGATGGAGTCACATCTTGGGTTTAATTAGAAAAGACAAAATACAGGAGAGGATCTAGACAAAAAGTGACATTTAAACCAAATGGATATATTGTGACAGGATTCAGCCACGGTGCAAGGAAAAATACAGAGCTCCTTTTGCCAGTTGCTCTTCTCTTTTCCGTTTCTATATCATCACCTACCTTGGTGTCTCTGCAACTCAGTCTTTGAGTACTGACAGAGTAACTACATCTGTGCAATTCAGAATTGCATTTCTGCTTTGTTTCAAACAAGAACATATTAAGATGAAGCTCTTTCAGCAAAAGAAAAGAAAGCATGCTAGGCTAGAATACAGTATCAGATTTTTTGAAGTGTAAGTCAAAGCTGTAATGACAATCTAATGTGGTTTTAAAGCAAAATTATTATAGGCTTCTGTCCAAATAGCCATAAAATACTTCACCAACAAGTTGATTTATCAGCCATCAACACACATAGAGAAAAAAAGTTTCTTCTGTTTTTGAGTAAACTAGGAGGGAGCTGAGTTCTACAGGTTGCATTCAGGAACACAAATACTTCCAGTTCTTTATGTTTCCAATGACTGTTTCTTCCAGAGGCTCCAGTTCAGTAAGATAATGTCTGCAGCAGACCTTAAGAAAAAGGAACTCATTAGCATGAGGCATGACACCCTAGAAATCCAACTCTACTTTTTACTGTTGTGCAGAAATGTCTATTTTCCTATATATTTGTGTATCCATGTTTACATAGTTTTTCCATCAGCAGCACATGCCCAACACAAGAAAGTTGCAGCTGTCTCTTTTATAATTGTTATTACAAATGTTCTAGCTATTGTGAGCTAAAATTAGAGGCAGCAAGTTTTAATGACAACAACTAGTCAGGCTTCACATCATGAGGCAATTTGCCTGAACTTTTGACTTTTGGACTGGAAGCACTACTAAGCTTTCAGAAAAAAATATTACTAGATTCCAGTCCATTTTCACAGGCAGACAGTAAGAATAGGTTCTGAAAAACAAGAAGAGAACCACTGATTTCTGTTAAAAGATATTTGCAACATGGAACTGCAGGCATAGCAGCATGTCGGAAATTTTCAAATTATAAGTCAGATTTGCATTCACCTTTTTCACTTAAAAATTTTCATATTCCATGTGTGTGATTTGTGCTGATTATTGACTGTCAGTTCATGAAAAAGAAATTCTTCTCTTTCAGGGAAAACTGGCAGGCTTGTGTGGAAATTTTGACAAATATACTTCAAATGATCTGACCACATCAAACAACATGGAGGTGAGAAATGCACAGGTGTTTGGAGACAGCTGGGTGTTAGGACAGGTAAGTCCCATGTCCAAAACATATACTGAATTTAAATGAAACCAAACAATCTCTAGCAAAGGATATGTTTTCCCCTATGTAGGAAAATTATAGTTGTCTGGATTTTGGTATTCTACAAAGTTAGGTACAATGCTTCTGATGTTTTTGATTCATTCCAATTTTAAAAGCAATTGTCATTTCTCTGAGGCCGGAGGCATCAGAATACTAAAAGTAAACAGAATCTGAATGCTGGAAAAAAGAGGTCTGGAAAACAGTTTCTTTCTGAACACTGAAACTCAGGATCTATGTTTAACCTTGGTCTTGCTAGTAGGCTGTGCTCAGACAGATTAGATATTTCATCTGCCCTGTCAGTAGACCATAGGGATTTTTTCAGAAAGGACCTTTGGCTTTTGTAGAAATGTAGCCTGGTCACCATTCCTGAAAAATATAAATACTATAAAGGAGTATTTGATAGCTGGAGGCCTAGAATGCAGCTCTGCTACTGGGAAATGTGCTTGCATTATCACTGTGAGGCATGAGATGCTTCCAGGACTTCTCCCTGCTGGGAGTGGCAGCACTTACCCTCAGTGCTGTCTGAGCAACTGCACAGGGGGGCAGTGTAGGCGGGTGACTGCACGGCAGCTAAGGCTGCTGTGGGACACCCCGATGATGCCTACGGATTCATCATTACACCCTCCTGGGGCATTACACCCACCTTCCCTGCTGCACCAAGACAGTGTGGTTTCAGATGAACTCGTGTTTTGAGTGTCCCTTTGCTATATTTTGAGTTGAGTGTCCCTTTGCTGTATTTTTCTGTTCCTTTATTTTTCTTTTTGAAGAGATCCTTTAAGTGATGTAGTTGTACCTCAGCCATTTTTTAATTATCATGATGATCTTTGACTCTAATATTTTTAATGAGTTGCTCCCTTCCTACTGCTGCTTCTTTATTTGAACTTAGAGGGCTAAAGCCATCTGCAGTGTGACTCCATTTAAAGTCAGTGCAAAACCACCCAGGATGGATTTGGACCATGTATTTGTTTGTGATGTTACAGTTGGTTGCTCTGGTAATGATTATAATGTGTCACAAAGAAAACATTTTGTCTTTATGCACTGAGCAGACAGCAGGAACATTTTAGTGCTTTAGAACAAAACACAACGATTCTTTTTTGTGCAAATATTTTCAATTATAACAACAAATCAGGGAACGAAAAAGATTAAGAAGATAGCATTTAAATTTTTATTGTTTTCTGATTATGCAATTATTGAATTATATGATACTATGGTGTACCTGAGTCTGTGATAAACACACCTACCTATAAAATATCTGTGGTGTTTTTGCTTGTTTACAAGTGCAAGAGCCCAAATGAAACACTGAGACCATGTGAAGTACATCAGAGCAAGTTCCCTTATGCCAAAAAGGAATGCTCAATTTTATACAGTGATCTCTTTGCACCTTGTCGCAATGTGGTAAGTTTATTAAAAATCCAAGATATGCTGTCATGAAAATAATAGAATTCCTGTAATTAATTTCTTCTTGCCATTACCCTCAGTCTAAATGCCGAGGATACAGAGTAAAGCCCTGCAAGTATCTCTGTGTGGGTGGGCTGTATTTGTGCAGAGCTCTTTGTTACTTCCAAGACTATAATCTAAACATAATAGTGGTAAGAGAGTCATGAGTTAGTAGACTGAAAAATCAAGGTTCTGTTCACTTTAGTTTTTATTTCTACCTTTTATCTATATAGGTAGCTGAATTTTTAAGGCTTTTATATAAGTTGAAGGATTCTAAAATAAGTGTATGTGTAATGCATCTACAGCTTGGCTCAAGTGGTTTTATTTTGTTAAGTGTCTTGCTCTATATAGAAAGAAATATAGGAGAGCAAGATTTCAGTTTCAGAGATATTGGTATTTTTGTTTGGCAGCTTATCATCTAGCTTTATCAAAACTGAGGTTTGGTGTCCTTATCCCAATACCTGGCTGAGCCTGGGACTTGAATTACAAGAATGTCCTTCAGTTCAGTCTAGACAAGATGGGGAGAGCAATAGTTTGTGTGGTAATCTTTTATTTCACTCTAATCCACCCATTATCAATGCAAGACATGCTTTATACGTTTTTCCCTATTTCTGATTTTAGCCTCCTAGTATTTAGGTGCTGCTTTACACCTGCGCAAGCAAGAACCACTACATTTCATCTCAGTCTCTTACTTTCTTCATGACTGTTAATACTAAATGAGATCATTAGATGTCCCAGCTGAACCTCCTGAATTTAAGGACTGAAGCTGGATATCAGCATGGTTAGGAATTTGCCTGTGCAGGAGGTTGCAGTAGCTTAACCCAAGAGATTTATTAATGTTGACTTAAGTTACTATGTAAAGAATTTTTTGAGCATGTGCCTGAGAACATAGTGATGAGTGTATTTTCAAAGTGGCAAATAATAAATAAAAATTGAACTTTTGAGAGTTTTTAAGAAACTATCATTAATAACTTAAAAAGAAATATCTTTACTCTTGAACATTAATTTGCTATATCTTATCCATGTTGTGATTAGAATTTGCAAATATTATGCCAAAAATTTAGCATAATTATATTAAAAAATCTATGCCAAGTGCAAACCATGTAATTTAATTAGCAGTCAAGTATTTCCACACATACATATCTATCTTGTATGGGACAGTCAGTAAAACAAACATCTTTCATGTGTTTTTAGAACCTGTTCATCAGCATGTGAAAATACAGCTCCTGAAATGTAGTGTATGGTGACATCCTGCCGAGGGCATGTGCAGCTGACTGCTGGGTGGGGAACTGGGTGCAGAAAAATAGGCCAAGCAGAGACTGACACTGGGGGCATGGACAGAACAGAAAACACAGATATGTGTTTCAAATGTGCTTATTGTTGCTCATGCTATGTGCGTGATGGAAGATCCTGCAGTGCATGAAGGCAAGCTCCTGTCTGTGGGACAGGTGGCCTTGGAGTTCAACTCAGGCTGCAATACCCAGTTTTTGGGGACACAAAATCTTGCATCTCTGGCTGGCAGCAACTGATGGATTGCAGTTGTCCAGATAAGCACTGAATTAAACAGGGTCTGAGGAACCTCAACACCTGCAGAAAAAAAGGTCTTCCTCATAATTCCTGAACTCTGCAGGAACCTTGGCCCAAGGGTCCCAGTTTGTCACAGGAGCAGGGTATTGCTGACCCATGGAGAGAAGCTGTTCTGCAGGCATGAGAGACGGGTCGAGGTGTTTGGAGCCAGTTTGCTGTTTGGTAATTCCTGCAAAGCTACTACTGCCATTTCCAATGAAGCTAATGCTCATGTGTCGCCCCCATGGCCCCGGTGGTATCCCTGTTTTCAAAATAAGGAAAAGAGCGAAAGCATAATAACATGTTTCTGCACTTGATCCAGTCTCTGCCAGCTTCTAGCAACTGCCAGCTGAGAAGCTGTCTTCATGTTAGTAAGTGCTGCTTTGTTACTGTAATGGTGTTTCTGTAATCTGACATGTGCCATTTGAGTGCTTTACAACTGAGCTAGACACGAGAGTAAACTGAAGAAAAGCACTGCTTTAAACATTCCACGTGTTAAGTAAGAGCACTGTTTTGGAAATGTTGCTCAACATTACAAAAAAAAAAAAATATTTAAACTCAAGAAATAGTGTATCATGTAAACCTGTGAAACAATGTGATAGGATTTTAGAGTGAGAATGTGTGTTTCTGATCTAATGAAGTTTTGTGGGCAAATTATAATAAAATCTTGATTAGTGCAGAAATATTTTTTTTCTGCACAATGTCAGCAGTGGTCTTAAACTTTCTTTGCCTGGGAAAAAAACCCCTCTACAAACTGTTTCTTTAATAACTTGGTGATCAGAGCTGCAGCTCTGATTTCATTGTTCATGCAAAACTGACAGGATAACTACAGATGGCAGTATTTGCCTTATGAAAGCAGAACTGCCAGCTTCAATCATTCTTTAAAATCAAGGAACAGCAGGTGGGTGGACAAGCATGTTAGTAGTCACTCACTGAAATTTTCTTTTGACCTGTATCTTGGGTATAAGCTGATCATTTGAAGTGTGCTTTTTGTGTAGGAATATGCCCAAACTTTGGAAAATACCTTATTTTTATGTTTAATTCTTTTGGTCAATCCAGAAGGAAAACTCCTCCTGAAAATGCTGCAACAGCAATTTGTACAGCTCATGCAATTAACTCGCATATTTTTCTTTTCCCCCATAGATTGATGTGACTTCTTTTATCAAAAATTGTCACACAGATACATGCAACTGCAACCTTGGTGGGGACTGCGAGTGTTTGTGTACCAGTATCGCAGCTTACGCCCACAAGTGCTGCCAGCAAGGAGCAGCAATTCACTGGCGATCTCCTTTACTCTGTGGTATGTACCTGGGCTGGCCACGCACCACAGCTCATCTTCGAGGAATCTTTGGCTTTTTTGTGCCCAATCATACAAGTATGACAGAAGGAGGTGGATAATAAATATACTTCACATCTCTCAGGCTGTCTCTGTTAGCTGTGTCGTCCTTATACATCCAAGTTTGCTGTCTTACTGAAAAGGGCTGGCTGTGCTCAGGGTGTGTTAGGGCAGAGACTGTTGGAAAGGCACTGGTTTATGCCCAGTTTTCTGTGTAGGGCTGCAAAGTGATCCAGTCTATTCTTCTTTCCATTGACAGCAAGAAGGGTCCTTGGCTGTAGAATAATTTCTACTTCTGGTCTGCTGTCACTGAACAAAAGTCTAAGGAAATAAAATCAGTGACTGAAATATCTTGTGGGGCATGAAACTTACCCTGCTGAAAGTGAGCTTTACATTTTTAGGATGCAGATATCATGAATTCTCTTGTTACTTTCCAGCAGTAGTAGTAGTAGTAATAATAATAATAATAATAATAATAACAACAATAATAATAATAATAATATTGTGCTTGTTTTCTTTTTTTTTTAAGCTTATGACTGTGAATATTACAACCAAGGTATGTAGTATTTGATCGTCCTGTTTAAAAAACTCATATAATTTATGGGATTTTTCTTTGACTCATGTGTGTAGTTTTAACATTGCTTTTGTTTTTAATGAGTGAAGGTTAGTGGCCCGGCTGTGTTGAATGATCCTAGTAATCCCTAATGTCTCCATTAGTAACTTCATAATGTTCAGTGGAGGGGCAGATTGATCCACCATCCTACAACATATGGTAGCAGTCAGGAAGAAGCCCTAGAAGGATGTTACCTTGTGTTTTTACTGTAGATTTCAGAACTGGGACCTACAATATTTGGACATTTGATAGGCTATGGGATCTTATGCACAAGTCTCACAAGTACTGTACTGTAAAAAGAACAGTACCTTAGAATGAGAGTGGTATTCATTTAACAGAATTAATTCCTATGTAATCCCCTCTAATGCTTGGATACTCTGCACATGCTTTATAAGGAATAATAGATAGTGAAAAGGGAAAATTGACTAAATGCAGTGATATGAATCTGACTTTTAATATATCTTTTTCAGTGACTTGCATCTTATAATGAGCATCATTTTAGAGATTTTTTTTTTTCTCCCTGTTCTGCCCAGTACAGTAGTACATTTAGATCTCCCTAGGTATAGATGACTTTCCACAATTACTTTCTAATAGGGAATTTTATTTTACTCAAAAGGTTTGAGGACATGGTTTTAATGGTGAACATCATGATCGTGGTAGGTTGATGGTTGAACTTCATGACCTTAAAGGTCTTTTTTGACCTTAACTATTCTATGATTCTATGAAAAAATGGGAAAGAGTACTAGTTTTGGCTTTCTTCATATAGTTAATATGAATTTAATGATATATTTTGTATTTGTGATGACAGCAGTGTTTTAGCTACTGCTTTACACAGATCACAGCTTTTCCAAGTTCTCATGCTGATCCACCAGTAAGCAAGCTGGAGATGCACAAGAAATTAGAGAGGACAGAGTTGAGACAGCTGACCTCAGCTGACAAAAGGGATGTTGCAGAACATATGATGTTGTGTTCAGCAATAGAAATTAGAGGGGAAATTTGCTGGGGCTGGCATTGCTTAGGGTCCATCTAGATATTGGCCAGCTGGTGGTAAAGAATTTTGGTTTTTCCATCTCTTTTCTTGCAATTCTTTTTTTGCTTCCTTTTCTTTTTCCTTATTTCTCTATAAACTAAACTCAAACCAAACCATTATTTAACTCTTTTTGTCTCCACCTATGATTTTTTTTTTAGTTCTTCCCCTCTAATTGTTTTGTGATGAGTGGGGTGACTGACTAGGTGTGTGGTGCTTAGCTGCCTGCCAGGGTTAAAGTCAAGGACAGAGTTATGCATGTTTCCACTACCAAGTGGAACCAAGTGGAAAATTAAGACTTAAGTTTTGTATGTTATGAGATGAGGCTATTCTTTTTTCTATTTGATTTTTCTTCTTTTAGGTCTTGGTGAAGGACCATATGTTTTGGCAAGTTTTGGAATGAATGACACAATTATAGGGGCTAATGTATCCAGCAGAAGGATATTTCCCCTACCCAGAACTGGAGCACACGGAAATGTAATTTTCAGTTTCATGATAACTCCAGGTCTTTTCAAAGATAAAGATTTATGTAAGTGTTCTCAGCAGTTTTGCTAATGGCAAGATATGCACATCAACCTATATGAATGATTTTTGCTGCATCTCCTAAATGTCCTAAAATAGTCTAGATATTTTTAGTTATTGGAATAAATGGCCAATTTCAAAATGAAGGAGGTATTTAATTTTTAATTTTTTTAATATTAGAAAACCTCACTTTCAACTTTAAAGTTGACTTTTGAGAAATTGTTTTAGAAATATTACAAAATACAAGTAAATAGAATACTTTTGTGAAAAAATCCAATTAGTTTGTTTAACTGGAAAATGGCAAATTTTGCACCAATAGCTAGCAAATACCAACACTGAAGGTCAATGCAGGATATTTTTGGCTCCAGTAAAATGAGTTCTACTTTATGTTTCCACCTTATTTCTTACTTTTCCTGACCTAGAAAACGTGCAACTTACAATGATCAATCTATTTTTGCATTGTTAATAAGCAGCAATCTCTATGCAATGTAGAAGGTAATTTCTTAGGTAAACAGCTAATCTTAAGGTCTGTTTTTCACTTATCAGAGACTTACCCAAACTATACAACAAAAAATTATATGTTTAAATATTTTTTCCTTTAGTATCTATTTTTCTTTCTTCATATATTTGAAATTTGTGCTGATTAAATCAACGAGGATTTTGTCACTGCTTTCTGAAATAATTTATTGAAAAATAATTTGTTGAAAAAATCACAAGCACTCAAAAATCAAGATAAGGAAGGGCTGTCTCCACAGAAAAACTTCAAACTAAGTTTACAAACATTTGAATGTTTATTGCCATGGGGAAATTAGGTTTTTAGATGTGGTTTTGAAATGAAAATTACATACAATAGAAGAATTAATTCAGTCTTGTCAATTCCCCATGTAAAGTGGAAGTAAAACATGCATTATATCCGTGAAGTACACAGGTAGCTTTCATATGGAAATGAGGGATGAGATAGTATTCCTCTAGATTAAAGAACTTCAAGACCTTATTCAAGTTGAAAATCAAGTATGAAGTCAGTCTTATTATAAATTCTTACATTATCAGAGATTTTTTTTCACTTTTGATGTGGCCTGTGTAGAGCAAATAGAGGTCAAGTTTCTTACTTGGCCATAGATTTTCTTACTGTATTTCTGGATACAAATGTATGTAAAAAAAGCCTGACCTCAGTGTTCTTACAATGTGATACTATTTACTAATGAAATTTTGGCACTGCTAAGCTGTCAGACATTTGTCCAAACTTGAGAAAAACTCCCAAGTTGTGCCAGTTCCAGTCTGAGACTACTTATGAATCATTTTGAAAGTTAATAGCAATAGGCTGAATGCAGTTTTGATCTAACTGATTAGCTGCTTGGTAGTTCTGGATTATATGATCATTTGAAGTCTCTTTTAGATCCTGCATTGTGTCTCTAACTCTTTTGGTGCAGCATAAAGCTGATTTTTTTTTTTTTTTTTNNACAACTTTTTTTTTTTTTTTTTTTTTGGTGAAAAGCAGGTTTTCAAAACGAGCCACTTAACATCCAATATATAGGATTTAATCTTGATTTTAAGTTGTTTTCTGTTCAAATCTCACTATTGTTATTATTTTTTTTTTGTTCTGTGGAAGCTCTGTCTCTTGTTTCCCTTGAATCTGCTGAAAGACCAAACTACTTTCTGTATGTACATGACAATGAAACCATTGGCTTGGAGCAGTGGCAGGCAAGTGCCTCCTTTCAGAGACGAGCCACTTTCTTCCATCACCAGGGTCTCTGGAGTCCAGGGCTCAGTGCCTTTGAACTGCACAGTAAAAAAGGCTTTTTCATCATTCTCACCTCATCCAGTGTTAAAGTGGAAAAGTATGATGATTCAGAAGAATTCAAACATTTCAGTAGCTTTAGTATTGAAGGTAAATTTTGCATAATCCTCAGGGATAAATATTCTTTTTCTGCTTGCCTTCAGAGCACTTTCTTTCTTTCTTTCTTGTCTTTCATCAGCAATTGTAAAAACTATTTTATCCTATTTTTAATTACTCTCTTTCTTTGTCTTCCATTCCATCTCAAAATGCTATTATTTTCTAAGTTTTGCAGATATGATGGCCACTTTATCTTTAAACTACATTTTCATTGGTTTATTCTTTCAAAATGAAAGTGGCATGTCACAAAATGTTCCACATCAATCTCTGAATGGTAATCTGTAAATATCTATTCTTTTAAATGAATTGGTTAATTGTGTTGCATCTGCAACCAACAGTATCTTCACTATGTTTAACTGACCCAGGTTTTGAAACAGAGTATGATTTAGAAGTGAGTAGCTGTTTTTATTGTCAAAAGCTTGAGGTGTCTTTTAGCTTGAACAAATTTAAAATACTTGAAACTGAACAAAATCTCACCTATTTAAAAGTTCTGTAGAATTTGTCTACTTGGTTTTCATTTTTTCATTTATCTGAAAATCCCAATGTGTGTTGTAGAAAAGGCTGTAAATTTATGGTTATTGACTATAGAATCAATAAATAATGCCCCTTCTTTCCTTCTCAGAACTCAGTGCTTCTGTGCCTTACAGAAGGATGTGTGAATGGCGATACGAATCTTGTGCTAATCCTTGTTTTAAGACATGTAGTGATCCTGAAGGAATAGCATGTAAATTTCTTCCTCTGTAAGTAAAATTAATCTCATATTGCTACTGTATTGGTTTTTTGTAATAAGCATACCATATACTTTCTGAAAATTACTGCTGCTGCAATATCCATTTATTTTTACTATCCAGATTTCAATATCACTCTTGTGAGAAACTCTCACAAGTCATATGAAAACATTTGTAAGAAGCCTCTCATTTCCCATGGTATATATTCCTGTTTACATGCGATCTTCCAACACGAGAATAAGAGGGTTTGTATTTAGCCCAGAGGATTAGCTTCTGGTAGTGGTTAGATGGAAAGCTATTAAATTAAATGAAGGCTATTTCCTTCTATGGATTTATAGTCACATCCTAAACCAGCACACCATGATGCTAAAATGACTTCATCTTTCTGGTGTTTATAGGACAGAGATCAAAAACTGTAGGAATAGAAAGGGAAGAATATGCCCTCTCCTGTAAGAAGAGGGAACTTTTATACTGGGAAATGCTCATTAGCATGAAGAGAGGGATTTCAGAGAGGTGATGTTAGCTTGTGATCTAGTAAACAGATTTCCTATCTCCATGGTTCTCCCCGGCCCCTATGAAACCCCAGCAAACAAAATGGAAAAATGCCTAAAAGCTCAAGGCACAATGTGGTGGAAAAGAAAGGATATTTTGAATTTCAGACTATGTAGGTGTATTAAATTTATGATTAGTAATACTACTAATATTGCTAATTTTCTCTGTTTATATTCTTAGCTTTTTCCTTATGGGCATACTGGTTAATATAATGATTTTCTTATTGAAAAATCCCCCCAGAATTTAAAAAAAAAAAGCATAGGAATATAGTGATTTGTCTGTACTGTCCTATGTTGAAAGGACAGAAGAAAATTACTTCATGGAGTCAGTCTAAATACTTAAATATCTCAAATGAACATATCTGGGTAAAACAGCAGTCTTTTAGAGAACCTCATCACTCTGTGGAAAACCTTTCTGCTTAGAGATCTAAACTTCCACCTGGTGGTGGAAGCAGAATAGTCCAAAGTTATCATGTTCATCAACCTATGCAAATAATTATTAACAGTTTAGAAATAGAATTGTGCAGCTCAATAACTTTTTGACCTTGAAATGCTTCAAAAAGTTGTGTTCACAATTTCTTTGAAAAGTTCTCAGATTTCTGATAGCTAAGACATTCTAATGGTTTGTTTTGCCAAAGTAAAATAAATTAAAATTAACGTATGCTTCCAATGTGGATTTAGATTTGACTGTGCAATATTTTAAAGGGTTGAAGGATGCATGCCATACTGTCCCAAAAACATGATCCTTGATGAGGTCACACTTAGATGTGTTTATCCAGAAGACTGTAAGTATACTTTATTATACCTATCTACTCTAATAAATTACTCTAGAGATCCCAGGAAAGGATTAATCAAATGTACATTTTTAAAAAATTAAATGCTTTATCAGAACATATTTCTGTTGAAGATTGTCTCTCTGGGACATAAAATCCATTTCCAGTTATCCAAAATACAACTTCTGCATTCAAAGAAGCTATATTTTAAGTTGAATTCTCTTATTTCTCTAACAGTGGGTTATATATACCAATTTGAGATTATTCTATACTCAGAGCAACTATAGTTGACTATATAATGCTAGTATATTAGACACCTATAAGAGAGAAATCCCAAATGAAAGAAGTACTGCTCTAGCAAAAAGTTCAGTCTTTCCAGAGGATGACAGACCACTAACAAATTCAACTCAGTTCTATTTCATAATTTTTGGTGTGTAAAGATACCACATTATTTACTCATTTTGGGGCATAAAGTATTATTTTAACATTTAAATGACATTTTAATATAGTATCTTATTTTATTTTACAAATTTTGAATTAAATACATTATGCTTGATATTTGCTAGCACAAAGTTATCTTGTATAGTATACTATCTTCCAATGACGTAATGTATTTATTCCAAATATTTTACTATTTTTGGTTTACTGAATTTTCTATGGAATTGTCTTGTTGCTTCAAAACTGCTCTGGAAAATTAAGGATTTTATAAATAATAAGAAATTAACGACTTCATTTCCAGAGAAAATTAGAAAACATTTTGAGTCAGCTGATTTCCTCAAAATCATCAGACGACCTGGAACCATTGCCAAAATCTGATTTGCTAACATTTAAATGGGGTTTGAGTAGAGATAGATTTGCTATGTTTCTTTACTAATAATCCATAAAAGACAGTTAAACACACATTTTTTTTTTTAGGCATACCTGTGACACCTACAGCATCAGAAATTGGACTGAAACCTTCACTGTTAATCTCTCACATGGGTGCTAGCCTGGAGAGATTTCCTCAGACAACTCCTTCATTTGTTACTTCAGGGAATGAATCAACTCACATCGGTGTGACAGACAAAATAACCATGAATGCAAACACAATTTCAAGGGGAATGGATATGTCAGCACAGTCCATTACAGACTTCTATTCACTGGAAGCATCTAATGCAGCCACCTATTCAACATTTTCATTACCAAGTACAGTGAAGCCTTCTGATGTACTTCACAGCACAGCCAGCCCTACTGTCCTTTCCAAACTCATCTCTTCAACAGATTTTCCAATTCTTCTTCAAGCTTCTGCAGTCACATCTCATACTGCCCACTCTAACACCTCTATAACTTCACCCATTACAATAACAACTCCAACAACTCTGCTCAGTGCAAATCCTATTCCAATACACTCTGCATTATTAACGCCCACTTCCCTAGTGGTTGTTCCATTTTCACTCGAAACATCAACCACTCAGCTAGGAACAGTTCGACCTTCCTCAGCACTAACAACTTTAGCCTCCGAAATATCTTTCGTCACTTCTGAGCTGCCTGCAGGGATTGGGAAGAGTAGGAGTCCTTCAATAAGTCATTCTAAGGGAGCAGAAATACACCCTGAAGTGTCTTTTTCTGCCTTTCTGGCTGACAGAGCAACTTTCACAAAACCTGTATTTCTTCTACATCCACGACTGACACTAAGCACATCTACTTCTCCTATATCTGCTTTGTCTGTTAGAACTAGGTCTGGCATTGGTCAAACTCTAGTTAACCCAACTCCCAATTCTGCACTGACTTCAACTGCTTTTCAAATTCCTATGACTACTAGATTTTCTAGCTCTGAGACAAGTTTTCCTCAATTAATCACTGTTTCATATTTCAAAACAGCAAAATCCTTGTCTAAAACTTCTCCATCATTAAATGCTACTTCTTCAGCTAGTTTTTCTCCAAAGCCATTTTCATCTACAGTGCAAATTTCAATGACTGTTCCCAAGGAGACATCTCCATTAAAAAAGGGCAGTATTTCTGCTGCTCTGCCAATAATGACTCTACCTTCACCTCAAGTTGTTTCTCAAATCCCTAAAAACACTTCAAGTCCTTCAGCAGCATGCACAGTACCTACACCAGTGCATTCTCTGTTTACCCCGCTGAAGCCCAAAGCTATGGCAGATGCCACTGTTGCCTCCAAAAGTGTTTTTAAAGTACCTTCTGCTTCTTCCACTCCTCTGGTCAATTCAACAATCTTTGATATGTCTGTAGTAAGTAAATCTTCAACAGACAATAAGTATATAATACACACTGATTTCTTTTCTTTGTCATCTGTTTCTAAAAAGTCAATGAAATTTGTTATGCCTACAATCTTCCCTCTCAGGACATTGGTATTACCTCTAAATGCTGCATCAATAACTGCTTCAGAACTTACAAAGTACCCAAAAAGTTCAGGTAGAGAATTGAAAACTGACCCTGTGGCTCAAAGTTCAGGTACTTTCATTCCTAAAGATCCTTCTTTTACAAGGTCATTATCTTTATTTACAACCTTGTTTTCAGCATCAGTACCATCTTATGTGACATCTCAGACTACAAGTTCTTCATTGATTCCCATAGTCAGCAGCACATCATCACTAATACCAAATATGACTGCTACCCGAATTTAATCTCTAGAGACACAAGGAATTTCAAAAATTCCAATTATAGACCTTACAACTTCTGTGGATTTTTCTGAATTCACTTTAAAAATAAGTCTCTCTACCAACATTTCAGCAGCACTAAAAACATCCATTGTAATGCCCTCTTTACTAATGCCTACAACTTCTGAAATCACTTTAGAAAGCCAGCCCTCTATGCCTTCACCTCCTCCTAAGACCACTCATATCTCTAATGTTTCTCTAGGAAAACAGAGTTCTTCGGTAAGTTCTTCAGAAGAAGATGGAAAAATATCAGCCATATCAGCTGGAATCATCACTCAATCCACTACACCAATGATCATGAACACAGCAGTGAATGATACATCTTCAACACCTTATATTTTTACAAAAATGCTACCTAGTTCTTCAGCCAGCTTCTTAGTTACTTTAGGCACTACCCTAACCTCTAGGATTACTACAAAAACCACTGACTCTTTTGTTGTCAGTTTGGATTTTTATACGGCTTCAGCTTCAGTTCCTACCACCATAGAAACACACAAATCTTTATTTACGACTGCAGTAACTCAAGCTTCACAGAGCACTAGAGAAACTCCAAAAATTAATATAATAAAAACAACTGGTACTACAAGTCCATTATCACAGATGAAGAGTACCTCATACGTAGCATCAGAAGTTAAATACACAACTTCGTTTGAAAAAACTGTGGATATTTCAGAAGGTGGTCAGACTTCACATGAGCAAAGAAATGCTACCAAGACAAAGACAACCACAACTGACAAATCTTCCCGACCTTATTTGCCAGTAACTGCAGTTCAGAGTTTGCTTTTTTCAAGAAATACAACCTCAGTCAAAAATATCTCTGTTTCTGGAGTCCTGGGTGTAACAGCATCAGATAGGTACAAAATCCCAACAGAGAAACCCATTACACCTTATTTTAGCGTAAGAGAGGCCACAGAGTTGCAAACCAGAACTATAATAGATTTGTCTCATTCTAGTGGTGGAATGCCTCTGCTTTCCTCGTCAGAAACGACAGCTGTAGCTGACAAAGCTTACTTTGGCACGATGATGCATACACTGATGTCTGCGTCTTCTGAGTGTGTGGTATGATCAGTTTTACTTGCCCCTACATGTTAAAATATATATTATTTTCAGTCCATTTTCTTATGCTACATATATAATACCAGAGATTTAAAATAGTTCCTATGTTTAATTTGCTTGTTTTAAAATACTCAGTTATTCTTAGAGGATAGTTTTATTGCTGTTCTTACACTGCCCTGGTATATTCTGAAACTTGGATGTATTACTCTGGCAAAAAAGGCTTTAAAGCTATGTGGTTGTTCTAGATAGCTAAATATATTTCCGAGTGCAGAAAAAGCCATAATCGTTGTAATTTTGGTGTTTCTGCATAATATCAGCCTGTCTTTCCTTTTTCCACTTGTTTCTTTGTCATAGGGTTTAAAATCATGGGAATGCATGATTCTGTGTTCTTAAAATGCTTCAGATTATTAATGATTATAACATGTAGCCTCAATGCATAATGCTTTACACAGGGTGTTCCACCAAAGCTGGGTGGAACAGGAGGGCTGTGGGTGAAGGGACATGCATCATTGTCACTGGTTAGAACCACACGTATGCAAGTCATCCTAAAATAACTGATGAGGGGCAGGTAGATGTGCTGGTTCTCTCTCAGAGCAGGGACATGGACAAGTAATCCCTTGGACTTCATAAGGTCAGTGAAGTCAAAGCTGACTCTGGTTATTTTTTCCTTATGTGACAGCCAAGATACCTTGAACCTGTCGACAAATGTAGCCAGTATGTGTGTGTTAATATGGGTTGGATGTTATACAACCTTTCAAGAAACTGCCCTAAGGATGTGCAGAAACCAGACTGTGGTTTTCGAGGAATGCCTGTTCAAGTTAACACTGATAGCTGTTGTCCAGAATGGGAATGTCCCTGTAAGTCACTGTTTTATTTTAAAATAAAACATGGAGCCTTGATCTGTAAATTTCACGTAATAAATTAAGGGGTTATTACAATGGGAATATAAATACTGGAATGAATTAAAAAGATCTATTCATCAGCAAAGGAGAACAAAATATAGTGAAGGTTTTGGTACTTTTGAATTGACATTCAGGATAACAAAATTTTTTTTAAAAAATAAAAACATTGAAATTACATCTGCAGCATGAACATCAATATTTGTCAGCTGAGACTTTTCAGAATTTCTATCAGTAGAACTGTTAAGAATTCAACATATGATGAACAAAAATAAATTAAATACTAGCTTTTCTGAAAGACAGAACCACCATGTTTCATTTAGCTCTAATTACAGTTTTTATTCATGCTTAAAAACTGCAGAAACTGGTGGATGAGTGTCTGCCAAGGGAACAAAAAGGCTAAAGAGAAGTAATTTTAAAACCTTGCAGCATTAGTGAAACCAATATTGCACTTTAGAGTTGTTTCAAGATAAGACAGATAAGCCCCTTGTCAGTATCCCAAAAATATGTATATTTTTATGCATATATTTTATCTCACACTGTACAGACTCATTATTTTGCCTGTAAAACATTGACTTAAGTGAAAATTTTCACCAATTTAAACATTCTCCCCTATCCCAGGCACACACAAGAAGGTTAAGGTATTTCCACTGAGTAACCTAAACACTTCTGCTTATGGCTCAATATGTTGTCTGCAGAACAAGGTCATCTATCTATCTAATCTATCTGTCTGTCTGTCTGTCTGTTTATCTATCTATGAATGTATGTGCAAAAGCCAATAATGTTAAAACTGAAAGGTTTTAGAAATGCCCTGTATTCAGTCTTGTGACAACCTCATTAAATGACAGTTCTTTTTTAGGTCAGTGTTCTGTACTGTCTGAACTGAGTGTTATTACGTTTGATGGAAACAACATAGCCCTCTGTAATATGGCTTCCTATGTTTTAGTCAAGTTACCAGGAGAAATTATTGTTGCTCATATTGAAAAATGTCCTGCTAATCAGGTAAGATTCTTGCATTTCTGCAATAACTGTAATTGTTTCTTGAATTTTTGTGTTACAGGTTTGAAATTCTGCAAAAATATGTCAATTAAAACTTACATATAAAAATCATATTCAGTGAAAAATGCCAAGTTATTTTTCAAGAAGCATGCTTAATAATGCTGTCTAGAAAAGAGTTTTATCTTGAGTTAAATAGTAATTTTTGAGTTATAAGGAAATTCATATGTAGGTTCCTTTTAAATTGTCAGAGGTGACATAACTTATGAATATGCATGTCTTCTTTCAGGTTCTCCACACAGAAGTGTTCTTGTAACCTTGAATTTATACTTTACAATATGGTCAAAGTACTAAAATGTTAACAGTCACAAAATAAATTTAGTAGTTATTTCAGGAAAATATTAATGACATTGTGATTAGTTGTTCTTTGTTGTTGTCTAACTCTCTGGATTGTCTGCAGAGGGGATCCAACCACTTCATTTTTAGATTGCCAGTTTAGGTCAGGTCGGTCTCATCCTTGGAGTCTGTACATACATTTCCTTCACATTGTCCATAGCTCTAATTTATGCAGGCCTTGAGCAACTGGATTGAGTATCGATCTTTGGTTTGTGGGTAAACCAGTCAGTGATAAGAGGCTTCAACAAGATTCTTTTCTTCCCATCCCTCTTATTTACTCTCACTGGGCAATTGTACACTTGAACTTCAAGACTGTTAAGGGCATCCATCTTGCACTGTTGTAGAGGTTTTCTATTGAATTTTCTCTTCACTGTTTCCTGGTTGCAGTCTAGAAGTGGGAATGCAGAACACATGCAGATGAGCTTTAGAAGCCTCTATTTTTAGTTCTTTAAGAAATATTTTTTGAAAGGACATCTCAGCATATGCACTGAATTAGCTGGAAAGTGTGTATT
Organism: Pardalotus punctatus; assembly: GCA_013400915.1. NCBI lineage: Eukaryota > Metazoa > Chordata > Aves > Passeriformes > Pardalotidae > Pardalotus > Pardalotus punctatus. The sequence goes on from VZTX01011986.1 coordinate 879,448, forward strand.
TTTTATTATTTATAAGACGTATATTAAATTAGTTTAATTATTTATCTGATTGTAGAAGAACTTTAAAGACAAAGAAAATCGTAACTTATTTTTGCTAAATAAAAATGCTGATGATTATTATTGCACTTCTAATTTATTTTTAATGTTTTTCAGAGTGCAAATTCAATACGAAAACTAGTAAGTACTTGTTTATTTTAGTAATTATAAAATGCATTAATATTAAAAATATTATTGAATGAATATAAAAAATTCCAATAGCACTGGCACAAAATTAGAAAAACAATAGTAACTAAACTTGTTTGTCACTTTTCTTTCAAGGTGCCACCTGCAAACACTTCAGGGCTCTGTTTTAAGAAATTAAATGTCACAACACACACATGTCAAATACTTATCAATCGTTTAGCAAGAAAAGTAAGTATGTATCAACAGCACATGTACTCAAAAAATAGCTGGAGAGCAATTCTGTTGTAGAATGTGATAAATCAGAAATAAAATAAAATACTACAGGATTAGGATTACTTTTGCAGTTCAGGTTCCAAGTAATTCATGGTATGCTAGAAGCAAAACTATATATTTCTGATACCATTCTTCATTCAAATGCAATTTTTCCAAAATGACACTTGAAAGTTCTTTTGAGATTTTAATGAAGCTGCAAAAGCAGTTATGCTTGAGACTATACTTGCAGAAACTCTAGAAACCTAGATGTGATAAATACTTAAGCTGCTTTTCCTGCTAGTCAATAACAACAGATGACTTTGAATAATTGGAATGAGGTTCTATCATACAATTCGTGATAAGTAAGATTTATTCTTTCCTTAATTAGAAAAGGTTTTCTGTTTTATTTTTTTCTCTCATGCCTACTTCATTTGCAGTTTTTGGAAGTGGTACTGATGGGAATCTCTCTAATTAAAGCACTGTGACTGTTATATGTGGCAAAGGCTGTGAAAAAAATCTGTTATAGAACAGAAATTCATATAAAATACATCATTGCAATCTGGCCTTATCTCCAAAATGTGTTTGGTTTATTTTAGGTAGTCGTGGATTCTGTAATTCAGCCATTACCATTTTCAAAAGAAGGGCTGAGTATTCAGGATACTGGTGCAATGTATGTTGTTAATACCCCAGCTGGTATCAGCATCAAGTGGGCTCATGTTACAGGCATCATAGATATACAGTATGGATTACACTCCAGCACATCGAGGAAGACAGAAGGACTTTGTGGTGAGGCTATGGTGCCAATATTTTTCTTATTCAATAACTTCCCAATTGAAATTTGCAACTCCCTCTTGTGTCTGTGACCAGCTGTCCCTATAGCTTGCCTTGTGACCCTCCCTAACTATGCTGACAATCCTATCTGAGGGCTTGTGAAATACTATTGATTAATGATGATAAATTAATCATTCTGTTAGAATGCACTGTGTACTAATAAAGTACTCTGCAGAACAAGTAGTGATAAGCACATTGTATCTAAATAACTTTTAAAATTTACTTATTTCTTTTACTTATTTCTGCCTGTTTTAAGAGTATTGCTGAAGTCGAGTAAAGGAAAAGAAAATTGTTAGTGAAGAAGTGGCTGCTAAAGAAGTTCAGGTAGTGACAGTATATTTCAGTGGTTTTGGAGAAAATAATAACTCTGATGTTAGCAGTGGCATCTTATTGCTATGAAAATACTGACAAAAGTTGTATCTTGGGAAGGGTCTAAGTCTCCTGAGGACAATGAATTTAGAATCTGAATTTAGACTTCTTGAGTTTGGGTCTAAGGTCCAAAACCATGCTGAGGTGTCACGGTCTTCAATTTCAATGTTAGTAAATTTAGCATGTTTCAGGCTTCCCTGAAGCCTTTTTATAACTCTGCCAGTATGAATAATATGGAAAAGTGTAACCATGTAATTAAAAATTAATTTTATCATAAATGTTAATTTCTCTGGTAGTTTGCAATTTTACATAATCTACCCCATATTGAAAAGGAAAATTAACTTTTCATAATGTTTTAAACTGCTTTTGGTTTTAAAAGCAAACAAAGCTATTCAGATATGCTTTAAGTATAAATATAAACAAATCAAGTATTTAAAATCAATGGCTACATTCTGCTTGAACAAAAGGGAAGTTCTCCTAGATCTAGAGAGAGAAGGTAAATGGCTGGTCCTGCATCTTTTCCCAGTACCATGCTATCTTCTCTATGCATGCTGAAAGAGAGGGATGACATAAGGTCAAATGTAGGAAGAATTATAGAATAGTTCCTCTTTGTGTCATAAAAATATAAAAAGAGGAAGACTATGCAGACAAATCCAAACTTAGCTTAAAATGTTGCACTACCCGACACTTTGCAGTAAGTCTGAAGCCTTCTTTAGTTCTTTCCTATTCTCTGCTCTTTGTTCCTGTCTGGGATTTTCCAACTCTCTTCCTCTCATACTAAAAAATTGTGAGATTATGTGGTAAATTTGCTTTATTTTTAAAGCTGTATTTATTGTGCAGTTCTGTAGCATGAACTTACAAGTTCTAATGCTGCCAGTTTGTAATCTGCAGCAAGAAGTAGAAGAGTTAAGAATACTGGATAGTGGTGCTACTGTAAAATGCTTCTTATTTAAATGCCATCTCTGTATTTCTCCATGCTCTGTGAAAGAATAACACCAAGCTAGTCTAGTTCTAACAAAAGACCTTGGAGAGCATCAGACTGCAGGGCTGAAAATGTGAAAGAAAGGGCTTAGGGCTTAATAGTGCAGAAAGAAAGTGAAAACAAGGTAGAGGAACTTTGCCTTATCAGTTCCTGAGGTGTAAAACACCAGTATGAAGATTAAAGTTTTGACATTACTCACTTCGTATGTGCTTATAGAGATCATATATTTTAATTGATGAATCAACAGAATACATACAATAATGAATTCAGGTAGAATTCATTGAATGTCAGAGGTCTGGGAAGGTTGTTTTTTACAGTGGTTTTGTATTAAAAAATTGAGTAAGAACAATATTTTCTCTAGACAAAGTAATTTGTTTATCAGAAGATTTCTTTCATAAGTTCTTGAATTTAGAATATTCAATTAAATTTCAATACAGTGTCCAATCATCAGTGACAAGCAGTTAATTTGAAAAGCATTTCCTTGTTATTCCCACAGAGCTGACTTCAATTCAGTAGAACCAGATCAGAATCTAGTGCCATGTCAGTGAATTTGCTACACTCAACACCACATTTGGGTAGCAGTTTTTCTCAAAAGTTAATTTTTGTGAAAGGAATCATGAATTGTATTGTATGACCCGCTTGTTTTACTAAGCCATTGAGCTGAGGACTAAAATCACAAGCCGGAAGTTGGAGCTGTAGTGGACATATAGGTGCTCTAATTTATGAACCCAGGTTATTAAGTTGCACAGGTCAGCCTGATGCAGTGTTGATCATAACTTATCAAGTGCTCTTTTCTTTCCCAAATAAAGGCATGTGGCATGTTTATTTGTGCTTTGAATATGATGCTCTGTCTCCAGGGCTGTGTAATGGAGATCCTAGTGATGACTTGAAAATGCAAAACATGACCATAATTACTAATATGGAGGAAATTGAAATGTTCATTAAGAGTTGGGAAATTGAGAAATCACTTGATGTAACAACCAGGAGGCCTGTAAGAAACTGTACAGAAGATAACTGCACATACTGTATGGAACTGTTAAACAGAGGAGTTTTCATCCCTTGTCACAAGAAAGTGAGTATGAAGATCAGAAAAATTGCAGGAGCAAATAAAATAAAAGTTGTATAATTAAGAAAAGAGTGACATTTTTCATATTTTGGTTATTTTTATGACTTGACTTTTTTATGACTTTAACACTCCTCTCATGTTGGCTTTAATACTTTTGTCATGTTGTCCATTGTAAACACACATCTATATTGATCCCTATATGCTGTTATGCTGCTTTTTGAAATTATTTAATTGGCAGTTCTCAAAGGAGAGACACTGCATAATCAGGTCAAGATAAACACATTCCAAAGGTGTTTTTTAAATTAAATGCTAGGCATGGATCACTAGAACAGAAAGCCTCATGCTTCAGCTGCACACAGCAGCAACTCATGCAGTCTGAGACTTATCGGACTACAGAAATTTCCAGTTAAACAAATTTTGATGTAGTCCCTATTATGTTGGCAATTTTGTAGCATTTCTTACAGAAATCATTATCATTTGTTTGTACAAACTGTACTTTCTAATGGGGATATAGCTGTGGCATGCAGACTGTCACTAGAGGCAGGTAGTGCAGCACTAAGGAAGCCACAAATCTCTGAGGTCTGACTGACTTTCCCCACTTAATCAAAAATAAAAGGGATTAATTACTTAAATGGCCCTTTTTTTCTGAGAGATCGATGTGTTCAGATTGCTGATTCACTTCTTGTTCTGCCTTTCCACCCTTGGTTTTTATTGTGTTACACTGGTTTTCATCATAGACAAATGCTGTTAAAAGTATTGCAGGCATCTGAGCCCCTTCTTTCAAATTCCTTAGATGTCTCCTCACTTTCCTGAGCTAGAAAAAAATGCAGGGAGTTCTTCTAAAAGGAAGGAACTAAAGTGGTATATTTATATATGTAAATGTAATAGATATTTGCCACAGAAACTTAGTGGGAGGGAGCAGTGGTAAGCAGTTTGGAATCAAGAAGGTAGAGTAGAACCAGTGAGTAGTAGGATGCTTTGCATAATTGTTTCAACATATCTAATTTTATAATAATTTAAGGCAATCTGATGAGTCAGGATACCTATGGCATATATGTTCCCAGGAGAACATTTAGTGCATCTTTTCCTGGTTTATATCAAAAACTGACATATCAATATTTTCAAGTGTTTGGTTCATCCATTATGAAATTTTTTTCCTTTCATATACACGATGGCGGCAGCACCAGAGTGGATGGAGCATATTGTGCACTCCCTTGCACGAAGCAGCTGGTCAAGGATAGGTAACAGCCATCAGTGTAATGAACTTTATGGCAGAAGTGAGAGACAGCTTGAAGATTAGCTGAAGTTACAGGGAGATCAGAGCTGCAACCCAGTAGTGAACAGGCAGAATGAAGTAAAATCTTACTTTTACATCTTGTTACAAATTTATGCCAAAAAACCCAACAGAAATAAGATAGTTTGCACCACTGCATTTAGATTCAGTAACATAAGATATCAAGTCCAACAGACACAGAAACAGAGTAATAAGTAATTAATTTACAGCAGGATTGTATGGAAGGTATAGCAGAAATATTTAACTGAGATTGTTCACTTTTAGTTGATAGGGCTATATTGAAAAGTTCTTGTTAGTAATGTGACAATCTCATTACGGCTGCATTCTGTGTCTGCTGATAAACATAGAAAATTCTGGCAGTTTAAGTTTTGCAGAATGAGTGTTCTGACAGAAGCAATATTTTTTAATTTAGACACTGCAAGCAATTTTTTCCCCTTGTGGCTGTATAATTTCTCTTAATTACTGATTTATTTTAATTACAGGAAGTCCTTATACTTGTTAATTCCCAATTTTAAAATGTTCCTAGGTGTCACCACGGGAATTTTGTGAGAAGATGTGGATCAACAGTACTTATTTTTGGAATTATGAGTGTGATGCACTTTCTGCATATGTGGCTTTGTGCAACAAGCACAACATCTGCATTAAATGGAGGACACCTGATTACTGTTGTAAGCAGATAGCCATATTCTGTACTCCTATGTGTCTTTAGTGATGAGGTTTTTTTAGTGATGAAGTTTTAGTGGTAAGTTAAAAATATATTCCTTACTATTATTCTTGTAAGTATCGTCTCTTATCACAGCATTGGTAAATCAGGGTGCAAGTTCTTAAGATGTATTATTTTAGTAATGAATGAGTTTTAATCTCCATTGAATTAGATGCTTACCTAAAGTACTATTAAAAGTATAAATTCATGCTTTCTGTGATAACTCGCTTGTTCTTACTATCCATTTATCCAATGAAATGATGAAAGAATACAGAAGCACTCAATGTCCTCTTTTATTCCTTGAAGCACTGAGTTGTCCTGAGGGCAAGGAATACCAGCCTTGTGTGCAACCCTGTGAAGCCAAGACATGCTTGAATAAATGGTTCTATGAAGATTCTCCCTGTTCCCACTTAAGGGAAGACTGTGTGTGTAAAAATGGCACCATTCTGCACAGAACAGACTCTGACCTCTGTATACCAGAAGAAAAATGTAGTAAGTACAGTAGGACAGAGTAGGTTTGCAGTTACGATAATATTAACCAGAGTTATATTAACAGTTCATGGCAAGAGAGACATTTAAGTACTGTGTCAGTCCTCAGTAACTGTGAATTTGGTAAAGGTCCCTTCAACAGAGCCTCCCTTTTTCTCAAGCTACAGCATTTTGTCCTTTCAGTTAACTTGGCTTTAAGACCCAGTGCTGATGTAGCTCTCTTGGGGGAAAATGATGGTCATCCTTCCATAACTCCCAGGTTTTCCTTCCCTGAGAACTTTGGAAGGAATGGCATGGGCAAGTTCTGTCCCTTGCCCTCACCCATTTTCACCCATAGTGAAGCATTTGTTCCTTTGGGGCTTTTAAGCTCATAATCCTTTCTTGGTTTCTTTTATCATGATGCTCCACAGCCATATTATGTCATGCAATAATTTTATGTAAGTCATAGTTGCTTGCAGGAAATGGGAGCTGTCCGCTTGCTGAAGAGATATAATGCTTCTTTTCATTCCAGCATGTACAGATAATAAAGGACAACCCCGCTCTGCTGGGGAGATCTGGAATGGGTCCATGAGAGGCTGCTGCATGTACGGCTGTTTGGAAAATGGAAGCATCGTTGCTGTAGAACCTGAATGCAATGAGGATCCACCACCAGTCTGTGAAAGAGAAGGGGAAGTTCTCCTCCATGTCATTGAAGAGAGAGCTTGCTGTCCCAAGAAAGTTTGTGGTATGTACCACAGTTGTTTTCAGTAATAGAAATATAAAATAAGTGCTTGACATTCACTGGCTACTGACAAACTTTAGATTCAAGGTAACGTTTTTTTAGAATTAATTTTCAAGTTGGGCCAGCAATTCAGGCTTCTTTTTTTTATAAGAACTGCTCACTGAAATAAATTTTTTCCTAGAAATCCACCAATTAAACAAAACTTCTGTTAAAAATTATGTTTTAAGCTCTTGCTTAATTTAATAATAAATTGATATATATTTAATGATAGAAGTACCTTGGTATTTGGAGAAGTCATCAGAGATTGCTTGTTTTTCTTTCTAGTGCTTTGGTGTGATGAGCAGTATCCTCTAATCTACTGCTGTTTTGCAAAAGGTTTTTTTGGGAGCTAATCTCTGAATACTAATACGCTGCCTAGCCATGATTGTTGGGAAAAATAATAATCTTATTGCTCCTAAAACATTCAGCAAAATATACTAATTTCTTCATAACATCTTCAAGGAAAATGAGAACATATAGTCCAGCTGATATGGTGCTTTTGCTCATTAGATTCCAGCAACCAACGCTGTATTGTCAATTTGCTCAAAGGATATCAGGGAACATTACAGCTGGCTTCATGTATAGGAAGCAGAGCAAGTAAATATCTGTTTTAAGATGGATATAACTGCTTCCTTGCATTGATCTCAAAGATCTACATGATGGCATTGAGTGAACTTTAAGCTGACTTGGGCTTTTGTTGTTTTGTGGATCTCTGTACTAGATGGTATAAATACCTTGAGCTATAGGATTTGCACTTTAATCTGTTTAAAGACATCAAAATTGATTGTTTTTTTAATCCCACAGAATGTAACATGTCACTCTGTGATGCCATTATCCCAAAATGCAAACCCAATGAAAAATTAGTGGTAGGCTACCACCTGCTGTCCTGCTGTCCACAGTACCGATGTGGTAAGGGAAATACAAAACCACAGTTAGTGGAAAGTTTTTCCATATTTGTATTATATGTTGGAAGAAAATTTGCATTACACGTTGTTTTGATTGTTAACAGAATGGGACACTGTAAATAGCACCAGGCAAGATGTATGTTTTTTCAAAATTCTGCATTATCTTTTTGTGTTCGTGCTTTGTGTTACTTCTGATTTACAGTCAATTTGGTATATTTTATGTTACTTAGTATATGAAGAATATATTTTCTTCATCTTTTTAGTGTTGTTTCAGTGACTCCTTTTAAAATGGTATTTGTTTCACATCCTACAGAATGTGATCCTTCAGTTTGTTTTAATGCCTCCCAGCCGGACTGCAGAGAAGATCAATTTATTGTTGAAGCAAAGCAGGAAGATCCCTGTTGTTTCTCTCATCTCTGTGGTAAAAAGACTCTAATATTTTTATGGAGAGCTAAGGAATAGTCAAGTATTTACAAAAAAACAGATGATAATTCTAAACCAAGTAACTTAAGTCAGAAGTTCTTGGAGAGGTCGGTGAGATTTCATACAGATTTGACTGACTGGAGCATATTATGCTTGGGTTTGGGGAGCTTTTCTTTCCAATGTAATTTTGAACCTTTTTATTTGAACTTTGTTTAGTTTTTATATCCATAAAATTTCAATTATCTGAGCATCAAACATAATATTGCTTGTTATATAGTCTATTAAATGAAATTCACATGTGCTAAGACTTTAGTATTTAAAGCTTTGTAAATGTCTGATTTTTTTAAATTTAGTTTGTGAATCCTGTATTGAGCCTGTTCCCTTGTGTAGTGAAGGGGAAATTCTCACTGTAGACCTTAATACTATACACTACTGTTGTCCTCATTACTACTGCGGTGAGTTTAACTTTTATGAGTTCAATATGCTACCAAATTCAGTAAAAATGACAGACTGTGTGTGTGTGTGTGTGTGTGTGTGTGTGTGTGTCTATTTGTCTAGATTCAGCATTTAGGGTGGGCTTCAGGTATAGACTATGAGATCCAAATGTGGGTGTCTACATTTGAAGTATATTCAAAGTTATTTTTATGCTCAGTGGCGGTTTAATGAATCCAGTCAGTGGAGTCTGGAGAGGTTATTTAGTTCACCAGATAAATTATGGTTATTTTCACAGTGGTCTAAATACCAGTATATTAATGTGGCACTGAATCCCATCCTTGGAATATAAATATGTAATTGTTCATATATTAAAACACATTTAATAAAGCTTCCATGCTGTTTTTCCTCTGTTGTACCATTCATTACTGTTTTGGCAGTTTCTTTGCATTTTTAGCTCTTAGGGGAAGGAGTAAACTAAGGGTTCCAAATACTGGTGCATTGACTACTATTTTTAAACAATGAGCAGGCAGAAGAAAAATACTTGCAGTGTGACTTAGTCTTTTTCATAGCCTCATAAAACACATAAAATGTGCTATACATTTTAAAGTAATGTCTACAAGTATAACTGGTTAATTTAGATTAACTTTTGTCTTATTGCAGTCTCTCAGGGTAACTTAAAATAATTTACTTTTACTATGTTTGGAGTTTAGTAATTTTTACTTCAGTTGTTTCTGTATTTTGGTCCTTTCCTTTTCCTAGCACTTGCACCCAGATGAAATTTTCTGCAAAGGCCTTTGGCCTTGTTTTTTCCCGAATTCTGGCAGGTAGAAAGTTAGATCTTAGTGTGTTATCTTTTTTCACAGTAAGCCACTTCTGATAAGGGAGGCAGTATTTTCTTATTAGCGTCATCCCTGGAGGGCAGTTGCTCCCTGTTATCTTACAGAAATGCACTTTACAGTACATTTCTATCCCATGTTTTCCAAAGATTATGATTTTAGTTGTCTTTGGCACTGATCATAGTCTTGAATAACTCTGAAATACGAAGAATATTAAATGATTCCTGTTCAATGTTTTCTGAAAATTAAAACAAGTTCAAAGCAACTAAAATAATTTTCAAAAATCTTTGTTTATTTTTTAATTCCAAGGATAATTCAGATGCCTAAGAATCATAATAAAATTTATACAAAATAATGTTATTTTAAAAATATTTTATCAAAAGTAATATGAGCTGGAAAATGTGAAGGAAAGTTGAGTAAATACTCATATGTATTTCCCCCTCATTTAGTTTGTGATGAAAATCTTTGTTCCGAGCCTCCTCTGATTTGCACAGATGACATGACACCTGTGAAGGAAAAAATACCTGGGCAATGTTGTCCAGAATGGCACTGTGGTAATTATTGCTTTATTCCTTAGTCATAGCTGTTAACCAAAGCTAACAGTTAGCTAACTGATTAACACAGTTTTCTTTATCTCCTCAGAATGTAGTTGTGAAAATGCTACTATGCTGACCTGTACACTGGTAAGTGGTGTCTTTTAAATATTGTTATTAATGGTGTTCAACTTTCTTACTCCTCCCTTTACACTCCTTGTTTCAATTAGTTGTAAAGAGTGAACAGGGACAGGGTGGGACTACCCCCCAGTCCCAGCTCAAGCATGTAATTCCAAGTGCCTGCATGGTGTTGTCAACTATTCCTTGGAGAAATTTCACTTTCTGTGTTGTAAGATGGCAAAAGAAAGAAAGCAACTGCAATACTATCCTATTCATTGTTGACACGAAACAATATACTGGCAAGGCTTTCAACATAAATAATTCCCATTTTAAAAAATAATGAGGTATGAGCTTTATGATTATATGTATCATCTGAAGAGATGTGTTATTTTGTTAAAAATTTACGCTTTTCATTAAAATGATCTACCATTATTGAATTTAGCTGATATGAGAAGTCATAAATATTTTGCTCCTCATGTAGCTTGTCATAATAGGGACTGTGATCTGGAATATAATTATGACTGAATGTTCAAACTCCCATTAATACCACAGTGACCGTATTTTCCTTATCCAATGCCTGTAGTTTGTTCCTTATGTGAAGACTGCATAATGTAAAATCTATTAAGGAGTTTTAGATTTGAACAGCTTTCACTTATCTTTTGGAAGAAAATACTTAGGAGGCGATCTTCTGCTATTATGTTTATTGTTGAAATAACTTGTATCTCAGGAAAAAAATATTTATTGACTCTGCTATTCTATGCACCCCTATGGAAAATGAAGTGCTGTTTTCTGTTTAAAGAGATAAATACATTGGATAACTCTGAATGTGCTACTGTTTCTTGAAAGCAATTTTTCTCTTTTACAAAACCAGGGGTGGAAGTGATGAAAGTAATATTTTACATTTTTAGAGAAAAATTGTCTATGTAACAGTACATGTAGTCGTACTTGACTTTGCAAACTTTTATCTTTTTATACCCAGGGAGAAGTTAAAAAAATAGATAGCAGTGTTTCCAGTGCTTGTGGATGCACTCACTACATTTGTGGTAACTTTTTCATATTCCTCATTGTTGTGTTTTAGTTTTTAGCAAAAAGGGCTTGCTAAAAAAGCAGAAATAGGACCATGGTAACCTTCTCAAATGTAAATGCTGTTTTATCTTAACTTGATGTATGTCTATCTACTTATGCAATTATCCTCTCTTTTCTGAATATGGTGCTTTGCCTGCTAACCCATCCATTTTGGGTCTGTTCTGGCAGGGTAGGGGAGTGTCGTAGAACTACTCATGTTTTCAGAGTCATGTATTGTAGCCGGTAGCGTGGGCTGGACCAGCTGACCACCAGGGACGCTCAGCAGCTCGTTGGCAGTGTCTGCTAGCGTCCCTGAGCTCCAGGTTCACTGCAGTTGAGGATCATCTCCCCCAGCCACGAGCTGCGCCTCCCTAGGACGGCAGCCATGCTGTCCCCAAAAGCCGGAGTGCTGTAAAGAGAGTGTTCCCTCGCCCGGACCCCAATCAGACACGGTGGTCAGGTGCTGGGGGTCAAGGGCGAGAGACCCCGGCCTCAGCCGGGCACCAGACTTTTATTCTGAGGGTAACAACCAATCCCGGAACGGTACGGGGGAGGAACCAGGGAGGGACAAAGGGACAGGGACCAATTGGGAAGGAGGAAGGGAGGAAGGAGGGAGATACGAAAATACCATTATGAACTGAGGGACAGGGGGCTCTAGGTCTCCACAGATTCCTCAGGGGGGAAGAAACTCTCTGGGCTTGAACCACCGCTACAAGGTACAGTCTTTATGGTGAAAGTCAAATAGCTGCTCCTACTCCACTTCCAAGCACAAATGAGATACCATGATGAGATACCATCTCACACAGAGCAACAGACCAGTTCAGCCAGCACAAGAGGAGGTGGCCATTCTTTAGATCAGAGCTCTGCTCCCTTCCCTCGCCCAGCTACCCGTGCAGAGCAGATTTCAGCTGCACTGTGCACGGGGGTGCTGAGGTAAGCTGCAGTCCTGGCAGCAGCCAGGCTAAACTGTGGGAGCCAAGTACACAATTACAGTATAGCCTGAGCAGATTACTGGCCCACAGGTATTTGGAGACATACTAGTTTATTGCCAGAAAGGTGTTTTGTGATGTGCAGAATAGCTGGATGTTAAATATTAGAACACTTTTAAAATAAGAACAACGGATTTTTTTACTTCCATAGTAAGAACACTATCAGTTTTAGGCAGTTTTGCATTTTGTAGCATTTTCTTCAACTGAATTATACTTCCTCCCCCTCTTGTTTGGTAATTAAAATGACAAACCAATCAAGTCTAAAAAAAAACTTTTGCAGTGTGTAGGAATTTGCCCTACTTTTGTCTTACCAGTGGTTCTGTTAATTTGTTTCAAGACATTTTTTCTCCTCTGGTAACATTTATTTCTTTTGGTTTTAGAGAAGGATGATGTGTGCATCTTCCAAGAGGTCACAGTACTGAGTCCTGGACAGTCAGTGATTCAGTACTTGGATGGAGACCTTTGTTACACTGTACAGTGTTTACAAGAAAAAGATCAGAACACAGGATACAATGCTATGCATTTCACAATGATGAATTGTTCACAGCAATGTGAAGCTGTGAGTATTCTTAAAATGCAGGAATGATGCAAGTTGTGAGCACAACTAGGATAAAAGTTTTAGTGAAGACTTTTGCTACCCCCATTTACTCAGCAAGAGCTTGAGAACAGTGATGATGTGTATCTTGTGTCTACAGGGTTATTTTGAGAGGCAGTTTCTAGCACCACATGTAAACATATCTATCAGACTGTCCATCCATCCATCCATCCATCCATCCATTGTTGTCCTTGGTGTTTTTAATTCCAGAGGTCAAAGAATTTCCATATAATGTATGTTTAAAAAGTACTTGTTTTTTTCCTTTCCTTTCTTTCCAGCATCAAGTATATATTCCTTCCTTCAGTCAACATACCTGTTGTGGTACGTGTCAAAATGTGTCCTGCTCTTTTCATACAGAGAATGGAACGCTGATTGTGTATGAGGTGAGCGCCTCTGAACAGAGATAGGAAGTATAATAGGAACTATAATGATACAATAGACAGAAGTCTAACAGGCATTTCTTAGTTAACTCATGCTCTCAGCCTTGCTTCATACCTCCTTACTGCTTGTTATGCATTTAGAGACTATTTATGATGTATGGTAGGAAATGAATATATTTATCTGAAGACTTGCCATTTCACACATGTGAATATCTTATTTAATTTTATTATTTGCAATATTTTCTACAAAGATATGCAAACGTCGTAATTTACTTAAGTCTGGATATGCTCTAACTGCAGAGCAGGGTTCAAATTGTAAATAAATTATATACTGTGATTTAGATATATTGGGTAACTTCTGAGCCTACATCAGAACTCCTATGTCTTCCTCTTCTCAGGGTCACTCTTCATGCTGTTTACAACAGAAAGGAAAAGTGCAAATTGAGGCACTGGTGTTCAGGATGCTGACGGTTTGTTCCAGCTTCCACATACACAGAAATTTAGATGACTTTGTTCATACTTCCAATTGATTTCAGAGTAAAAGGAACTCATCAACTGGCACAGAGTCCTTTCATTCTGCACTAGGGGACACCCATGCTCAGCAGCATTCTGGAGAGTAGAATCATGGCTCCAAGGAGGAATAGCCTCTGGTAGTCGGGGTGGTCTTTCCCTTTGCCACCTATGGGTGGTCTGCAGCAGACTTTCCACTCCAGCAGGCGCTACAGCATGAGGGTACCACTTTTACAGAGATTTCAGGCTGAAGATAAAGCTCAAGTGTTTTGAGTTTCCTGACAATGGTTTTCTTTTATATATTCAGGAAGGAAGCACCTGGACCTCCAACTGTACCAACTACAAATGTGCAAAGACTGCTGCAGGGGCCATTGTACTGGGGTCAAGTGTTGTCTGCCCCCCGTTTAATGACACTGAGTGTACAAAGGTTTGTACTCTGGGTAAGGTAAGTGACAAAAACTGCTCTGGAGTTTGGCTTACATTCCACAATGCATGCATACTTCACGTACTTTCTTTAAATTTAAAAAGTGGTAAGTAAAAACATGTAAATGAGCAATTTGCCATCATTTCCTATACTCCTGTTTTCTTTTCAGCTGAGAAAGTATCTGTGAGGAGTGTAAAAGTTTGTCTTGGGTCTTGTTGATGACTGCTTTTAAAATATTGTGGAATTGGAATCATGCTTTACATACCACTACATAAAGTGCTAACCACTCTGTCTTACTTTAGTTTGGAATAACACTTTGCCAAGTTCTTAGAACACACACAATAAATAAATCAGATTAAGAAATCCAGAAATGCTGCATATAAAAGTCATCTTAAGTTGTACAATGATTAGGAAGATGACAGAGTATATATAAACTTTGTTGTCTCTTAAACGAAGCTCTGTTTAACATAACAAAAATATCTATCATACATGAAAGTGTATCTACCTGCACCATATATTTAAAAATATAAAGGTGACATATCCTTTCATATGTATGCTTTGAAGAACATGTATTCTTCACAAAGATTGACTGTTTGTTTACTGTTTAATTTCTAATTTAATACATCTCTAACTTTTTAATACTTGTAAAAATTTTGCACTTGCAGTACATCCGATATTTAATATGAGCTACAAATAATACTAAATATATATGTAGAGAGGGTAAGTACCTTTGCTGCCTTGACTACAGATTATACATTTAGTACCAGTCCTACTTATCCCTTCCATCTGTTCAAAAAAGTTGTTATTTCTTCCAGTCCTGAAGTAGGTGTTCTATTTAAAATTAATGCCTACTACTTTGAGTTTATACTTGATTTTCTTCCTTGGAACCATTCTGACACCATCTATTATAATCTTCCCTTACTAATAACGGTTAAAATTTTGAAGAATGGAGCCCTAAAATTAACTTCCTGAATCAGTCTGACCGGTTTTTGAGAGATGCTGAGCACAGGCTCGAACCAGTAGCTGAGAAGAAAGCTCTTCTCACAGACAGCTCAGGATAATTCAGGAATATCTGAATTTAAGTGCTTGTTTAAGAAGTTATTGAACAACTTATTCAGTAATTTTTCTGTCATGAGGTAAAAAATACAAGCTCATGTGAAAACACAGAAGCTAAAAATGTCTTTTGTCTCTTGTTATCCTAAGAGTTTTATTTATGTTCTGTTTGCTGCTTGATATGTAGATATGGGCTACACACATGAATTTTTGAAACCATCCTAATAAATCTCAATGGTGGGGAAATAGTAGTGGATGATATAAAAAATATGCTTATAGAAACTAAGTGACTTTTTCAAAGGAAACTAGATCAGATGTCAATGGAACTCTACTGGACTTCTCAGTAGTGATGAGTTCATTTTCAATTTCAAAGGCTGAAAAGAATTTGGGAAGCAAACCTTCAGCTGATACATGTCAGTGTAATCCTCCTGATTTCAGTGACACTACTTTTTATTAGTTGGGCATCTTTAAAGCATGGAATGTCTTGAGATACAATTTCCCTTTGCCTAGTCTTTTTTGCTATATTCTTCTTTTATTTTCCTAGAATGGAGGAATTGTGCAGACGTATAATGACGGCTGCTGCAAGACCTGTAAGTGATGAAGGCTGCAATATGTGCTAGTTTGGCTTTGGTTTTGGAGGTCTTATTTTTTAACCTCAGTTGCTGGGACATAAAGAGGGAAAAAGCATGCAGCTCCCCCTACAAATCACATTAAATGGTTGTAGTTACCTAACTACTCTTACTAAAAAGTCTTGCTTCATTTGGCTGCTGACTTGGTGATTTTTCACATTATTGTTCTGGAGTATAACCAAATCTCTCCAAATATAACCCATGGAAGATTAAAAGTTATTGCAATTAAAACAATGAAAACATCCTCTTTATTGTTAAGTTGGCTCTAAAATAGCACCTATATGATATTCACCTTAAAAGCTAAGAATTTTTCTTCCTAAAATTGATTCCTGATTCAATGATATGCAATACATCTTCAAAAGTAGCAATTCATTCTGTATCCCTAATATGTATTTTTTAGGTCCAAAATACTGCAATGTTTTTTCTTAAATCCCAAATGAGGAAAAGTTATTGTAATACTGATGATACCAACACTTTTATAAAATCAGCCTTTTAATATCTGGGAATATATTCACATTTTCTGGGTGTGTAACTTTAAAATATGATGAAATGTGACTCAAGCTGACATAAAAGATTCATAATTTATGCAATTTTAAGAATTCAAAACAAACAGTTTTTATCTGTAGTTTTGACTAGGAACAGTCTTATTATCTAGGCATATAATTATGTATATACATATATATTTATATATATAAAAAAATTAAAGCATTGTTGTGTAAAATTAATTGTGTAAAGCAATGACATGTTCAACATTACAGAAAATCCTACCCCTCTTTTTTGACCTTTTTGGTGCTCAACATTAAAGGCAAATTAGTATTTTGAATTTTTGCAGACAAACATTTACTTAATAATATTGTATAGCAGGTCACAGACTTCTAACCATATATTGCACTGTTATTGTATAAAATTAAAGTACATTGTATTGAATATGATTTCAAGAAATAAGGGGAAGTAGTGATATTTATCAAATACAGAGCAATACTATGTCTCCAAGTTTTGTTAGACTTGGAAAGCTGCAAATACTGTTGTTCTATTGTACCCAAAACATTGAAAATTAAAGGTATTTTAATACAACAGATTATGTTTTTTAAAGAAAATTCTCGCCATAGAGAAGTAACACACCAGAATTGTGCTGAAATCTTACTAATCAATCTTTCTCTCATGACTTAACTGTGTTTAAAAATATTTAAATCCACATCCTCCCCCAAAAAATTAGGTTGGCATTATTTAGAAAATTAGTCTTAAAATTATTGACTGCTGGTTCTCTGTTGACCAGGAAGATTTATCATTTTGGCCATATTCTGTGGCCTCAGGAAAGGCATTGTTATACTTCAGAAATACTTGCTGAGGTGGCTGCTAAAACCCTCAGATATCATTCATACAGTTATTTGCTATTTTATTTTTATTTTGTTTTTTTTTTTAACTAAAAGCATGTGCCCTGTGGTGAAGCAGTTGAGTACTTATAAATAGAGCTTGCAACACATTGGGATTTTAATGGGAACAAATAACTTTTTTGGAAGAGCTTGATTTAATGCATGCAAAATGAGCGCATATATTTAATTCTTACCTTGCCATAGAGAGACTCATACCAAAAGTTTTGTATTAACCAGGAGGGTAATAAAGTGTAGGCCATCTTTAGCAAGACTTGAAGCAGTTGCAGAGTTTCTAAATTATAGAAGACTAACAGGAAAGCTCATCATCTTTTGCTAAAAGAAAAATTGCAGTTGGCAGTGTAAGAATTAATTAAATGTTATTTATACAGAAATGTTTTTATTTCATGAGAATCTTCTATTCCTAATGATTCTCCCAGGTTCTGGATTGGGTCTATTACCCTTTGCCATTAGTCCAGTAGTGCCTACTGATAGTATTAATTGTGAACCAGGTATTATTTTTAATGATGTATTTTCTTTTCTTTTGATAATAATGTAAGCAGTACTTGGTGTATGTGTCATAGGCGTCATCATCATTAAATGTTGCCATGCAGTTAATGGTTCTGGGCCTCATACTGAGAGATGCTGATCCCCTGTTGGCCTCCCAAATCAGTGGTTTTCTAAAGCCTGGTTAAGATTCACTGCTCAGCACCTATCAGAATTAGGTTCATCCATTTATGGTATATGCTCCTGATGGTTATTCCTCCTGCTCGTTGCTGAAATTGGTTTTATCACATGAACTTACTGTACAGGATAGTTGTAATAAGAAATGTTACTTAAAAAAATTGTAATTCTGAATACTGTTACCAAGAGATTCTAAATCTGATCCCAGGTCTCTAAATTTAATGATGGAAAACTTTTTGGCCTTAAAATAGAGCAAGAGAGTTTTTTACTGTTTGGTCTCACCTTTGCAGATTTGGATTTATGCTGTATTTCTTCTTTGCCAGAAATAATATGTTTTACAAAGTTACAAAAACATTGAGGGCAGGAATGGGGAGGGGGATGCAACACATACAGTTGCAACCCCATGGCAATGTATACTTTTTACACCAGAAATTACAGAATGTTACAGAACTGTTGCAATACACTCATAATTCCTTGCTTTTTAGTATAGGTAAGTCACAGAAACTCTATACTCAAATAAGGAGTGAATAAAGAAAGCATATCTGATACTGAATGCAGATCTTTAGAGTTCAAGGTTGAAGAGAGAAAAGTATAGCAGCAGAGTTTTCATGAGACATCGGCACTCTATATGCTGAAATGTTAGATATTTATCTCTATATGACTTGTAGCAGTACAAATACTGCACTGTCTACACATGCCTAGGCTGGCAAATACTTCCAGATGGAAATACCTCAGAAATTTTTTTAAGTGTTTCTGAGAAAGGAAAAGCAAGATCTTATAGTTTAACAGCTCCACTCATACAACAATCTGCTAATTCACTAACATAATTTTGTTTGATTCTTCAATGCACAGGTTAAAATTTAGCTGTACTCTGCAGCCAACCTAATTTTTCAGTCCTCAGTGAGCTGTGGTTGCAGAATATCATGATTACTCAGAGCTCATTTATCTTATAAAAGTGCTATCAAGCTTCTAACCAACAGAAGAGTTGTTTTTCTGTACACCCAACCATGAAGGAAGGTCAAGAAACTACTGAATAATGCTTATTATTTTATATGATGTATGTCCAGAATGGTTGCCCAGCAAAACTAAGAGATTATTTTGATGGTTAGTGAAACAGGAGATCTAAATAACTGCTATTACACAGATAGTAATAGCTGTCTGATACAGTGTAAGCATGAAAAACCATGTTTAATTGTTTCAGTATTATGACTTTTACTATGTTAAAAATGGCTTTTCACTGTACAGCTTTAGTTTTCAATTTTCAAAAAAAAACCCCTCCAATCAATGTCTCCAACACTGAACATAAAAAATTCAGTATTTCCCTGATCCTAGATCTGTATGCTGACTGCATGTGCCACATGCTTCAGATCTGGGGATTAAAAAGTGCCCCATATTTAGCAAATAAATGCATGTCTCTCTTTCAAAGCTTCCTTGAAGGACATCTTTCTCAAAAATATATTGAAATTATATAATTATATTTGATTTCTAAACATGCAAAATAGCATGAAGGTTGTAAACACATTCACAGCTTTACCTTCTCAAATGTAAAGTTCTGAAAATCTTATAAAAGGCAGGATCAAAATCCTATTTGCATACAATATTCCCAATAAAAAAGAATGAATTCTAATACTATTCAAAATTACTCAGGAGATCTTTTTTTTTTTCTCCAATTGCTTATATTTCTTTTCCCATATGTGCAATTTAAAAACATATTCATAGTTTAATATTTTAAAAATCTGTATAATTTATTTGGGCCACTTGATGCTCATATGTGCCAGCTATAAAATAGGTAAATCTGCACATGAAGTATTTATTAATGTATCAGATTAAAAAGAAAATTATGGCAGTAATAGTTTCCGTGTGTACATTAAGGAAAACAAAGTATAATTATTTAAATAACGTTAATATTTTTACTTTTTAAAGAAGCAAATATGGTACAGAAGATGTATTGATTCAGTATGCATTTTTTATATTTTATCAGGCAAAAAGGAAGAAAGGATTTGCCAGAAAATGACAATCAGGACAACCATAAGAAAAAACGACTGTATAAGTCAAAGCCCGGTAAGCATAAATGAGCTCTTTCAATGCTGGGCCTGTGGCATGCCAAGCCAAATATTAAGAAGTCGGTTATAGCTAACAATAAGTAACAAAAAATGCTGCTTTCTTCTCAAAAGCAGACCCTTGACCCTAGGAATATTATCCTACTCATAAATGGAGTAAAACTAGCCTTTCCTATTACTGAAAGACTGAGCCCTTCCACCTGGAGGAACATCTGGCTTCAAATGAAAAATACAGACCATAATTACTTTAACTAATGAAGGCATTGAACTCTTTAGCATGAAATAATATTCTGCTCTAAAAGAGGAGTCAAAATGTTTTGACTTAAAATGTGGTGGAACACTGCTGCATTCTTCTTTGAAGACCTTTATGCTCTGTGTGTCTTCTCCTCCACATAGTATATGTTTCCATATAATAAATTCATGATCCCATTTATTTATGGGTCCGCTTAAGACATCTTATTTCTTAAGACATTTCTTATTTATTAGATGGTGTAGCCCCATCTCTAGACGGCAGGAAATTTCAGAGCAGCAAATATGTTTCTCATGTAGCACTTAAAAGAGAAGCAATTGACAAAATATCTCAAGACTTCTAAAAGGCCAGTGGAAAGATTCTGTTGAAGAACCTAAACAATCATTAGGAAAGAGACAGAATGTCATCACATGTGTATTAATTTGAAAACAAACCAATGGGAGATAGCAAGTCAGGATTAAAATTTAATAGGAAAATTAAAAATAAGTGTAATAATACAAGGAAAAATCACCGACAAAGTCAGATACAACCCGACACCGTTGAAGCGGTGATCCTGTGGAAGGTCCGGTCTCCTTCTGAAGGTCCAGTGGTAGGTCTTGTCCTCTAGGAACCGCATAGATAGGGGTCCTTTGGGCACTTCGAGGCCAGGTTATATCCAGGTGGGAATGCTTGGCTCCTCCCTCCTGGATGGAGCATCTCTCAATAGGATGAGGTAAGTCCATGAGTAACGTGGTGGGTTCTTGATGGCCCATTGTCTGTTATCAGGGGTGAGTCATAGCAGGAGATAACAGCTCATGTCCCACCACTGGTGGTAATAGAATACTTAAATACATCTCTATTGTAACCTAGGACAACATGTTAAAAACCATCCTGACTGAAGGTCAATAGTGACATATTCAGATTTTAATAGTAGGAGTGCATGGTGTATTTATTTAGTTTTAGAAGGATTGATAATGAGGGAGTATAAATATATAGATGAAATTACAGAAATTTGCCATAGGTAAGAAAAGACTGGAGAGCTTCACAGTCACTTACTTCAACAGCCTAGGTTAAGAGACAATATAACAAAATAAAGACATGATATTGACTAAACAAAGAATATTAAAATTAAAGATTTTGTCAAATCTCAGAGGTTTTTTAAGCTAGGTGAAAAGATCCTTGTCCTTTCATCCAGTTCTGTGAAAATCTCTGCCCTCCTGCAGACAAAAAGGCTAACTATGGCATTCAGGCAAATGGATAGGCAGTGGAAACAAGCTCATTCTAGTGTCTTTTAGGAGTCAGTGCTGCAGTACTGGAGAGAGTGCTCTGTGCAGCTGTGGTCCCTCTGCATTACTGCACAACTAAAGCGTTCAGAGGAGCAATAAGAATGTTGGCCAGCTCATGTTTTAAATGACACAACAAATGAAGCCTTCCTTTTTATGACTTGCTGTTGTAAATTATTTGTCTTTTCTCCCTTCTCTACCCATGTTCCAAAAAGACCTACCGCCATCCCACCTCTCTCTGTATTACAGCCCCCTTTTCCCAGTATCTTCTTGCTCCTGATTTCCTTGATGGCTGCACATCCTTTGCACAGTCCAGATTCCCCTACCCTTCACACAGAAGTACCTCCAGATTTTTATGTCCTCATACACTTAGCTCCTCTCTTCCTTTCCTCTCCAGCTCCCCCACTGGCACTCTTTTTCAATCGTGATTTTGGCCCATCAAACAGTTCTATCTGCTGTGACTGCTTGGGAACTACATACATGTTCTTGGCCAGATTACTGCTGTCAAACTTTGGATAGGGCTGAGCATGATTACATTTAATGAATAACTGGGATTATTAGTGCTTAGGACAAAGTCTTTTTTACTCCTATCACATCTCATTAAATTTGAAAGTTATAAGAATAAGCTTTTGGTCTAATTTGAATGGATATGGCACATTTCATCACAGGCTTGGAAGGGAGTGGCTCAAAGCATTTTTCATAAGCCCCACCTGCATAAGAAATCTCATTTAAGTCTGTCACAAAGAGAACTAGACCTAGCCATCAGGTCATCCTGATAGCCATCCTTGATTTCCCAGCATTTCAAGTCTGCTTAAGTTTAATTAAAAAGCATAATTTTTTGTCCATCAAAATATCAACTAAGAAAATTCTTCTTATAATATAACAGTGAGAGAAAGCTTTACTCTGCTGAAGCCTAGAGCACAAATAATTTTCTAGCTAGGATGTGCCCTAGCTGGTTTGTTACTCTGTCTACTTTTTGGATATATTTCTTTGAGTGGTAACACAGCCCCTAGTCACAAACAGTATAAATAAGAAAGGGAAAAGCTTTTGCACTGATTTGCTCTTCCTCTTGAACCTTCAAAGGAGAAAGATAAACTTCCCTTCATTTTACTTAGAAGAATTTAACTTTTTATTGGTGAACATGAAAAGGACATGGATTCAGCTGTGCTGCTTCAAAGTTATTGATTTGTAAACTGGAGATTCAATTTTGGTATCCATCGCGCAAGGTTGAAACAAGACATATGATTAAACAATGAAGAAAAGTTTAATTAAAAAAAAATTAATGTGGCTAAATTTAGAATGAATGAATTGTAGAAGATAATTTTTAAGACCAGAGTCTTTTTAAAATGTAAAAATGGGTTTTAATCACAAAATTTGAAATGTAGTATTTTTATAACAAAATTTGAGATATGTAATTTTAATTCTTATTCTTATTTTCTTTTATTTTACTCATAGGTCAATGTAGCTTCTTGTGATGGAAAATGCCCATCTGCAACAATTTTCAATGTCAATATTGACAGCCATCTAAGGTTCTGTAAATGTTGTCGAGAAGTTGGAACACGAGTCCTGACTGTGCCATTGCGCTGCTCAGGAAATGGCACTGAAATTATGTATGTCATTCAAGAGCCTATAGACTGCTCATGCCAATGGAACTGAACATTACTGTGGATATCATTTACTTACACCAGACATTTTGTTGATCATGGATGGCTATAGTACTATGCAAGGAAATAAAAAAGGCATCAGTTATGCTCTATAAGGTAACCTTTCCCAAATTTAGCAAAGATGTTGTTTGTTGTTCTTTGAATTGTCTTTGAAAATATTGGCAAGTATAGAAAGAAAAACATAAATCCACTTGAACAAGGTGTAGTTTGTCCATCATTTATTTCTACTCAGTGGCTTTCTGATGATGTGGAGAAAAAAGCTGGTTAATATCTGTATTTCTAGTGTTTTAAAATTTTGGATTGTGGCTGCCTATCAAAGTTGAGAATTTCTCAGTGGTTCATTTATTTAGAGGCCTCCAGTTGAACACGGTCACCAGTCCCATGTTTAAATGGGAAAGAAGCATATTAGAATTTTGAGAATGACTGAATTAATTTATTTAAAAACTACTGGATTCAACAGTAACATTTTTTATCTTGCTCAGAAATCTATCTTTTTTCTGTTAAGCTGTTGTCAGTTATTGGATTCTGCTTACATTGTAAGTCACTGAGAAACAACACGGCTGTGATATGTAAGTACTTGTAGGAGATCTCCAGAGTATATTGCAGAATCATATCTTGAAACCTTAGACATGTATTTAATTTTTATGTATATTTTAAATATGAAGCATGACTAGGTGAAGGCTGAAGAGTTATAGATTTTGTGCCTTAAAAATATCTGAAAGATATTTTTAGATTTTGTGCCTTAAAAATTTCTGCTATGAAGGTTTCCATTTCATATCCATTTTTTCACTTTTCACACAAAATAAATAAATTTGCTGTCTGCTAGGTATAGAATACGATTATGTGTATGTATTCAAAACCCCAGGATACTGCACATTTTAAATATACATAATGGATTTTGTATGAAGATTTGTGTTCGATACATTTTTCAAATTTTCAAAAATATAGATATTTAGAATATTGACTGAATTTATGATTCATAATTTCTGAGTCCAATAAAAAAAAATCAGGTAAAATAAATGTTTTGAAGGGCTTAGATGAGTTATTCATGCTCAATCAAGTTGTAAATGTCCATGATTCAGCACCTTAAGCTGAATATAATCTTCCTTTTATTAAACATACTACATAACCTGCTTTTAAAAATAAAGGATACAAGTTCAAGCTTGCTTTTAGAACATTATTTTTCTTTATACACTCACTGCATTAAAATTATTTATATTATGACAGTATTTTCCTTATAAATTTTCCTTTTAATCGATTCAGAATTAAAATTCTTGTCTAAAAGTTTGAAAACTTTCTGATAAACAGTTTTAATTTCAAGCTCTCATCATTTAATTACAAAGAGGTTGGATTATCACATGGGTTATTACAATGAAATATAAGCAATATAAAATTTTTAAACTGCCTTAAAATCCAAGGCTATTTTGCTACTTTGTGCGACAAATCTTTGTTTGCTACGTTCAGTTTGATGGCTTATAAAGAAAAATAGCTTATACACAGAAATCTGTCATTGCTAATAAGACTCATCTAGTCATCAATCATTAAAAATAGTGACTTGGTTTAAAAATTAAATAGCAATCCATTGTAAAATATCAGCAAAATATTTAACCATTATAAAGAAATAGTGATCATCTAGTGAGAAAATTGACACTTTGAGAAATCATATGCTTCATCTGCATGTTTTTATCATTTGTAAGGCAGATATTTCAAGTTGTATTTTATACCAGGGGCCTAGAACCAAAATATTCTCTGATACTGCCGTCAGAATTTGTGCACAGAAACTATTAATGCAGGCAAGAAATAAAAGTTAAATCATAATCATAGCTGTAATGTTTGTGTACTCATACAGTAAATTAAAGGACAACTTTTAAAAGAAAAATGCATAATTTTGATTTTTTTACATAGAGGCAGGTATCCTATATTTGCATTGAGAGAGTTTGGCCCAAATCTACTTAATGAATTTATCATTTGATAAAAAGGAAGCTCTCAAAATATAGCATTTTTCCATACAATCATTAAACATTTTCATTGAACACCTGTGGCTTTTTATAAGCCATGTGCTTTTCTAAGATTTAGAACTGTTTGTAATTTAAAAGAATTTAATAAACAGTATTTTGCAGAGTGATAATAAATCAGTGTTTATGCAATTAATTAAGCTTTGCCACTAACAAATGCTAATGCAAAAGCTTAGGAAAACCTGGAAATTATAAAAGAAGTTATGTTTAAAACTAACTTAATGACAACCTGTAATAGGATAAACGGTATTAAACTATTTTTTTTCCCATTAGACAATTTTCTTTTTTAAATGCAACAAACAGTAGGAACTGTGTCAGGACTCCCCCTGAAGCCTTCAGCAAAATCTTACATCTTCAGTGGAGCTGGATAGGGTGGCTCTAAGATTGCCTTTCATTCTACAATTAAACTTCAAACTTGGGCTGCTTTGGCCTTGTCAGAAAGGGAACCCTATTAAATCTATTAAAACCTGTGAGCCATTTCCTGGACAGCCCACCCAGCCCTTTTACCTCCAGGAAGGTGACACTGGCAGAACGTGGTGTGTTTTACATAATGTGAATTCGCCCTTGCGGGCCCTGCACCAGAGAGGAGGTTTGAATGAGCATGTGGTGTGGCAGGACTGCTCTGCTCCACATGGTTCCTCTGTCTGCAACTCAAATATAAACGTATATGCAATTTATGGTTCTGTCTTGGCTTTGTCATGTCTCTTCAACTCTGCATTCCTGCCTCAAGCCCTACCCTCAAATTTTGTGTAACTCTGTGTGCACAGGTGTCTTGTGAGCTGCTTTGGAAAGCTGATCCGTCTCAAACCTTATTTAGTCAAATGCCAAAATTAATTAGTCTGTGTATTATTGACTAAAAGAGCTTTAATACCCACAGAATTCCCTCCCTTCTACCCCCTCTGAAACCAAGACTAGAATAATTTTTACTCCCCTAAAAGAAAGGCTGGGAATGCAGCACGTTTCTGAAACTCCCACACTGTCATTGAAAAATGTGAGTATCTGTGCACGATGGAGTGGGTACCTTGTGCTGCCGTCCTGCCATGCCTTGTCATTTCTCCCATTTGCAACTACTTTCAGTGGCCCTTCATTTCTACATTGCTACTCTTCTGTTCTCCTACCTGTGCTTGCAAAAGAAACTCTGCAATCTAAAGGGTTAGCCATAAAACTATGGAGATATTTTAGGTATTAACATAAAAATATGTCTACACTTAGAATCAGATTATACCTGAATATGTTTCTATAAAATGGCTTCTATAGATGCCACATTATTTATATTTGATTTTTATAATTCCATTGCTTTTTTACCAGGAAATTTAAGACCAAATTTAGCCTCAATATACAGTTAGAATTCGAAGTGCAGCTTTTAAAATTAGGTAGAAGCCATTTAGTGTGTGTTTTTCTTAATAAAATCTAAGAGTATAACTTATACAGGCAGCGAATGTTTCCATTTTCAGCTAGCCAAAACTGTATATAAAAAAGTAAAACTTAATGCATTTGCATGATTTATTTCCACATTGCAGACAGAGCTCTTCCCAAATACATGCACTGGTGTATTGATGAAATTTTAGGGCAGGATCAGGCCTGAAGTTTGATGTTTGAACACACTTAGCCACATAACATACTGAAAGGCAGAGGCATTTACAAGAACCCACTCTGTGGTTACAAATGGTAAGTGTGCTGCTCACAGTGCTTAAGCAGTGACAAAATGCTGTTTCAGATGTGGTTCCTTTCCCCCTTCTTTCACACTCCATTTTTCCTGACACTAATTTTTTTTCTCTTGGTCTTCTGCATTGCTGATAAACTCAGCTTACAGTACTTGTAATTATTTTTTATAATTATTTTCTTTTACCATTATGTATTAGTTCTGTGTAATTCCACCTCTTTTTCTCCCATCTCACATTTATATGAATTTAAAGGACAAATCCAATTTCCAAATACTACAGAGATGCACCTTTGTGTAAAAACTTACTGCCAAATATACATGTAGGTACCACTCAGAAATTCTGTGGCAATGAAAAACTTTCACTTGAACTAATTTTTTCATGTTCTGTCTCATCAAAACCTTTTCCAGATGTTACCTTGAGATGCTGCTGCTGTAATCATGTATGGGTATATGCCCAAAGGAAAAATCCCACAGGGGTGCGTTCTAGTCACAGACAACATATAACATAACATAAATGACAAAACATAAACAAGTTGTCACATGTAATGATTGCAATATAACCATCATGGAGGAGAAGTACAAAGGCCAGAACATTAGAAAAAAATTTTATAGTTACACACTCCCAACTGTTCTGGGGAAAATATTTTCAAAAAATCATTCACAACATGTAAGTAAAAAAAATTTTTGAGGGGTAGACTTCAGCATATTAATCCAAGAGGAAAAAAAAAAGGTTTTATTGAGAAAAGGTTATGGTGGAGAGGGTTTGTATATAACACTGTAGATTAAATTTTGTCTAATCTTTCTTTAAATGCCAATTGGAATGTGCAAGCTGCTTATGGAATAAGAAAACTTTAAAAATTATCTATCCATTATCATGAACAAGTCACCACAGCTTAGGGAGGAAAGGTATATTCAGAGCTGAAGGACCATCAACTGCAGCAAATAAGATGCATTGACTGGATCTTGGCAGCCACATACTGATTACTTAAGAACTGTCATTTTTGCCAATTTGGAAAAATAATTTTATATATAGACCAATTAGGTGGTCCTATATCTACTGAAATCAGTGGTAAATGATTCCCTAAAATCAGAGATTTGAGAATCTTACTCCAAAGAGTTAGTCTGAAAAAATGTTTTATACATGTAGTTTCTACTTTTATGAGTAGTTTTTTTATGGGGGACCTTGAAGAGCTGCTTCTGTACTGATGTTACATTCTGTAGAAAAACAATAATGAATGATGTTAAAACTTAATTATTAGAAATGCTGAATAAAAGGAATGTAGTTATGTTTTGGGGAGTGTTCCTTTCATTAAGGTGGAATGTGCCATGTACACTTAATTTATTGGGGTTAACACAGAGAGGGCTCCTGCTGGTGTATTGAAAATCACTTTGTTAAGAAATTCTTCCTTTGAGCCTGCAACTACAAATTGCTCTGGAAAAAAAATTGTGTGTCTGCTTTGCAAAACAGATGAATAGGCAGCAGCTTACTTTTGTCATTGGTAGCTAAAATATCATTCAGGTGCTTACACCCATGTGCTCTGCTTCTCAGACAGGGAAAATTGTCTCAAGTGTTTGGAGACCAGGGGTTTCATTGCAGCAGCTTTTGATTTGCTAAGTGTCTTTGAGTCTGGATAGGTAACAGCTCCAAAATTGTATTTTTCTGGAGAGAGTAAGCCTGCCTTGAGTTCTAAATAAAGCTTTAGTTGAAAATTTTATTCATGATTTAAGAGTTCACAGTTCAGCCAGATACAGGTTTTAGTAAAAATTAGTAACAACACTGAAAAACAAGATACTATCTCAAGACAGAAGTATGATCTGATGATAGCACCTAAGAAAACACAAAGTATATAATATGAGAGTTGCTCATTTCTATGGCACACCATGGCACAGATTTTTATTTATTCTACAATCAGTAAACATTTTTATCAGCTTATTAAACTGGTTTAATTTCAAAGAACACAGTGCAAAACTCATTTTTTAATTAAAAAGGTTAATTGGGGAAATGTTAGGGTACTGGGACTTGTATTGAGGTGAGTTCAACTCTGAAATTGCTCCTTCAGGTCTGGCCAAAGATGAATGTCACCCAATATATTCTTTCTGAGTGAATTTCTTGTTCAGCAGCCTTTGGGAAATAGATCAGCGGTCCCACTGCTATGCATTCTTGTCTATTCTTTATTTATAGATGCTTATACTGGTGACTTTGTGTGGGACCTCTGTAAGGTCATAAGACAAACCAATGGCTCTGCAGCTGCACTTAGTACTTTGGCAGGAAAGTGTTTTAAGGCTTATTTTGTACACTGATGACAGGGCATCTGGATAGAAATGTGTATTGTAGACAACCAGAGTCTGAAGGAAAATAAGCAAGGGGTAGCACTGATTGCAATGAATTTTGATCTGGTAATCACAAATAAACTAAAAATTATCTGACATTTTTTACACTGAGGGGTTTCTAAATGACTAGTGAACAACAGGTGACAGTGGACAAAAGACTAATACTCAAGAAGGTGGCAAGCATCAGTAGTTTATTATCCTGTGGTACAGTCTTTTATACCCTCATTCTCTGCTTCTTTCTCCCACAGCTGTAACTTATCTAGGTCTAGACTGCCCGCAGTCTTTTCCTATCTTACAAGAAACAGGCACATCCACAGTTCACTGAAAATAAAGGATCTCAGGAAACTTGAGATGAGACTTGGGAAGAGGCAGGGCCAGAGCAAAGACACACATCTCGGGTGCACTATTGGCTGTCTCTGTATCCATGTGATGTATAAATGTGTGTATTAGTTTTTCCCTTCTTAGGGTATTCTGACATGATTTTGCTTTGAAGCTGTGGCGATACAAGCACTTAAGAGATACTGGGACTACAACATTTATTTCTCTATGGATCAACCAATTCTTCTTCTGCTTTTATTAAAATATTTATTTAAGGTAAGGAAAATACTCTGTTTTTTTGGGGTGGATAACTGGTGAAAGTGAATGTTGAAAATTGATGGTTTGTGATTTGGACTGGTTTTTTCCCCCTGTTGTTCTAGCAGTCAGAGAGAGATCTCATCTAGTGGTACTGAACATTCCCAGTCTTCCTTCTATTTAAATTGTTGAAAGACCTTTTGAGATCTTTAATCTGCTTTATTTCCTGCTGCTTTGGGTTTAATGTTGTTCCCCAGAAGAAGTAAGAAATTCCAGCATCTTTAGGTCACCTTTTAGACAGGTATGGTGTAAGTTAAAAGCTTTAATGAGTTCATTATCATACCTCTGACAGTGGTAAAAAGCAGACCCTTGGGGAAGACTGTAAGAATAGCATATGAAAATTACTCATACTGTATCAGTTTTCCACCATTTGCAGCTTAAAGACTTCTTGAGATGGGTGTATTTGTTGTGAGCTTCACCACAGTTCTCTTCTATAAACTTGCACTTCTGTGAACGTGAATGGGCCTTGAATGACATACACCCTTTGACACACACTCATGTTAAGCTTTGTCAGATCAAGTATTTTGTGAAGAAATTAATTTTTCCCCCTCTTCTTTAAATCTGGAGCATACCAGCTGTGTTTCATCCATCACAGTGGTTGTAGTTGAAGATAAAATGAAAATCAATCTCTGCACACTTTTGGCTACTTAAGATTTTATAGATCTCTGCTGTATTTCCCCTCAATTGCCTCTTTTTCAGACTGAGAAGCCTACTTGAGTCTTATGTTGAGAAGCAGTTGATAGCAGAAGTCAATAAGTATTTGTTGCTTAGGTCTCCTGGCTTCTGTGTAGCTTGCCTGAAGAAAGATTTGAACCTTAGGTCTTTTTGGTTTAATAACTTTAATTTAATAACTTTGTTTTCATTATTTACATTGTCCTTCTCTAAAGACTGCAGCATAACAAGTGATGGCAAGGTGCTGACAACAAAAAGGAACATTCTAAATCCCTCTCATTAGATAGAAGTATGGAACAATTTCTGTGTACACTTGAAAATGTAGTTCTTGTTTTTTAGGTCTAAGTAGGATGTATTTAGGTATAGTAAAATGGCACACAATTGCTGCTGGTGGAATATTATTAAATATGGTTAATTCAATTATTGCCAAATATATATTTTTTATCTTTAAAATCAGATTTTCCTACCCTTTGGACTAAACTGTTTTCAGGAAACACAAGGCAGCTATACACCCAATATACTGAATTAAAAATCTGCAATTTTTCCTGGAAAAATGTTCCTTAGACAGTTTTGTGTTTGCTATCTACATTATAATTCCAGTGTGTCAGTGTGGCATATACCCTCTCATAAAGGATTTATAGAGTTTAAAGGCTTTACAAACTTTACAAAGTTTATACTCCAAAATGTATAATCTGAATTCTGAACATTGAGATATTGATAGATTTATAGTTATGTTAGTTATTCATTAGTTAAAGGAAGTTATGTTAAGCCAAACTGAATTCCCAACAGAGTAAGTTGTACTTAAAAGTTAAACAGCTGAGTGTTTTGGCTTTTTATGGGTTGGGTTTGGGCTGGTTTGGGGTTTTTTTTGTGCAGGGTAAATTGCTTTACAGGACAACACAAAGTAATACAATAATAAAATCGCTAACTTTTATTTTAGTGTCCTAGGGATTCCTAGATGATTTTTGGTTTGGTTTTTTTGAACTAGATTTGAAGTTCATTGCTTACAATGGCATTTAGTTGTCATCTCAATTCATTAAGAAAGCAAAAATGGAACACAAAAGACAGAACTGCAGTCTTTTATAAGTGATTTTTGATAGGGATGGGCATCACATGCACCAATTTCTCTGAATGCTAATTAGATGTGATGCAGGTTTATCTTAAATTAGATCAAAGCAGCCCTTAAGTTTCTGGTTCTTAATGAAATTCAGCAAAGGAACCTGCTTCTCCGAAGTGTTGAGCCAAAGCCCTTCGAAGGGAGGTAAAATTATCAAAAAGATAGTGTCAAAAATGTAGGAGACTTGTGTCCAGAATGAGCTCAATTCTGCAAGAAGTTGAAGCACTGTATAAAATTTGCATTGCCATGGCTAAATTGGATTGCTAGGGAGACGTTTAATGAATTATTTCTTTACCTTTTGAATGTTGATGTTTATTATTCTGTGATATTTGAAAATTTTGAAAGTGGTGCCACTGAAGCTTTTAACATGCAATGTAAGAATAGGACTGATACCTCCAGCTCCTGACAGTCTGGTAATGGCGATTGCAGTATGAGCATTGCAAGTGAAATCTCTGACATTGTTTCTAATAAAAAATGATGACAGGTTTCTGTTATATTTGGGTCAACTGACAGGAATTTTCTGCCTCGGGGGAGAGAAAGAAAACTAGAACCTGTATCTGCAGAACTTGTAAAAATTTATGAGGCCTCTGCGTGTGACACAGCAGAGCTGGTGACAGCGGTGCATGTAAAAGCTCTTGCTAGCTGACAAGCTCTAGGTAAAATTAGTATAATTGACAGAGTTTAATTATTTAGTTAGAGGTATGTTTTCTGCATTTTCTACTAAGTTGCATTCATGTGTGTTTGTGTTACAGGGTGCACAGTGTCTGGACTGTGATCAAGGGAAAAAGCCTGCTAGAGCAGTTTTGATGGAGTGGACTACACTGTCCAAAGGAGAGGACCCAGACTATTATATTGTGACATACCAGCAAGTAGATACTTTCAGTCAAAAAGTATATTTTATCAATCTAAGCAATAAGTCATTCCATATTATTTATGCTGTAAATACCAATAATTAATAGCACCATGTGTTTCTTTGGTTTGTTGTTGTTGTGGTTTTTTGGGTTTTTTTTTGGTTTTTTTTGTGTTTTTAATTAAATAAAATAGCAAATCAAGTTTGGAAAAAATTTACTAGATTTTAAAATTCATGTCATTTATGTGTACTCTTACAGTGTCCTACTGAATCCAGTGGGACTTAAAAAATCCTTGAGTATCCTGTTGAATAAGGATGGATAGTCATATGCTCAAAGTTAAGAATATGAAAGGTTTTCAAGGTACTGTGGTTTGAAGGAGGCATCTAACTTCTCCAGCAGAGGCACAGACACTATCCCTAGATCTCTGTGGGAAGGCATTGTTCTTATTTTGAGCACAGGATGTTCTGTAATGGAAAGAAAATATGGGGATTTTAATATGGTGTTTGTTATTAACGTGATTTCTAAAAGGCTTTGTTTTAAATGCATTGGGTATTTTGCAGTGTAACCACAGCCTCAAGTTTGATGTGCAGCAATATAAGCTCCCCATCTAAAAGCTTCATAGATCATTTAAAAAATGCATTTTCACTGTACTCAGAAATTCTTTTAACTTGCAGAATGTAAGAAACATTTCTAAAGCTGAACTGAAACCTGTCAGTACTACACTCCTGCTCGAGGAAAATAAGAAGTATGATATTACAATAGAATCCCTAAAAAATGGCCGAATCTTAAGTGTAAAGTCATTTAAGACATGTAAGTCGAGTAGCACAAACATTTTTTGGTATCTTTATAGTGAGACTAATACTGAAGATTAAAAAGTAGGGGTTCAAATCCTGAGGTTACTCATGTATTTAAAAACTTAGCATTGATGTATGTTTTCAATCATGAAGTGTTGAAGGAATAATTTTATATAATGTGTTTGGTTGATATAACAGTTCTAAAATATGGGACTGATGCAAAAGTTTGTGAGATTTTTTAATATTACAGGTTTTGCTATACTACAGTAATTACAGAAGAAATTTTATTAAATAGATCCATGGAGAAAGTTAAAGCCTGGCAATTTCATAACAACATAGGGTCATGATTTTTTCTCTTACATAAATTTAAAAAAATTTAATATTTTAGTTTCAACTTTATGACAGTCCCTCATTAAAAAGGGTTATCTTGAAGATCTTAGCATTGTGACTAACAGGGTCAGGCTTTTAGTATAAGAATTTGTGAGTTGAGGCACAGAACTTATAATACCATTATTTATAGCTGTAAATCTGCTCAGGACCACAAGTCCCACTGATTACTAGAATGAAGGTGCTTTCCAATCTTAACTTTGTGTCTTGGTTTGAAAGACAGGTGTCTCTTAAGGAACCTTCCTTAGAATAGAGAATATGACGCCCCCTTCCCTCTGAATTATAATTGTAACTTTGAAATCAGGGGCTTTCAGGCAAAGACATGGGGAAAGGAATAAGTTCTTTACTAGTATCTATAAGGAGGCAAACAAGCAACAGCAAACAAACCCAAATCCCGGCGGCAGCTTTCTCTGCGCTGCCGGGCAGCCCCGT
The DNA here is from genome assembly GCA_013400915.1 of Pardalotus punctatus. Lineage (NCBI taxonomy): Eukaryota > Metazoa > Chordata > Aves > Passeriformes > Pardalotidae > Pardalotus > Pardalotus punctatus. The sequence goes on from VZTX01011986.1 coordinate 913,459, forward strand.
GTGGTGCAGTTCCGCTCACAGCCGGCAGGGGCGCTGCCGGGCTCCGGGCACGGCCGGTGCGGGGACTCCCCGCCTGCAGGGGGCGCTGTGGCGCGAGGCCGGGCGAGCCTCCCTCAGGCGGGGATGGCGGCCGGGGATGGCGGGACGGGCTGCAGCAGGAGGGCTCCGGCTGGAGCGGCAGGGCTGGCTCACCCGGGGCAGCAAGCAAGAGGGGGGAGAGACTCTGCAGCTGTGGCAGGAGCCGCGGTGGGTCCCGGCAGGCGGGGGGTGCGGGGCCACGGTGTAGCAGAAAAGCAACCCGAGTCAGCGGCAGGAAAGCCGCAGGGCGAGGGAGCGGCAGCCGGGCTCCTCCGTAGCGGGAAGGGTCCCGGGTTTCCCCTGAGGCACCCGAGTGGATGGTAAAGGTCCTCCCCAGTCACATTTTGGTGTAAATAAGGTCCCAGTTCAAATGGCTGCTCTTACAAACAAAAACTCACCCAGTAAGGAGGAAATGCAGAGCTGGGCTCCAGCAGTCACAGAGAACCCTCTCGCAGCTGCAGGAGCTCGGCTCTCCCCTCCGGTGCCCAGAGCGCAAGTGAAGCTGCCAGCGGCCGGGTGCTCTCCTCCCCTCACTCCAACCTGGCCACATCTTTTGTCTCCCTTTAGGATCGATATTTAGGGTATCTTAGCAAGACATGGGACAAAATTCCCTTAGAGAAAGAAAACAAAAGGGAAAATCCAAACCTTCAACACTTTGTTAATTAAAATAGTTTATAACATTACCTTTGTACACGCTGCAAGCTCATATTAGCTTTGGAATACAGACTAGGATCTGAATTCAAACAACGCAATTGGGAAAAATACATAGTAAGTTGAAAGCATTGAAGGAGCCATCAACTGCTGAAAGAACATTCAGCAAGCTACAGGAAATTGTTATGCTGCTAATGTGTTACTACATTTAACATTTATTACTTAACTGATATTCTGTCCAAATACGTACTTTTACAGTTAAAACACTCCTTAAACTGTGCACGTTTATCTCTGGTTGCTTCAGACATAAGTTAATCAAGACAATAAAGAAAAACATGACTTTCTTAAATGACGCTACGTTTCTTTCTCTGTTGGGTCTATCCCTCATCCCTTCTCAAAACAAAAAAGTAATAATATTGATGAAGTAAATGTTTGACTTAATTATTCTTTTGTGGTAAAAACAGGTTGTGTTTTTTTTCTTCATCTACTAGGTGGAATTTCAGAAAATGCCATCAAAACATTTGTGACAGCTACTACAGTGTCTTTTAATTGGAGTATGACGATCAAAGAATTTTCAGTTTCTCTTTTAATGAATGGTACTTCTCAGAGTATAAAAAGACCCAATGGATTCTTTGTATGGAGAAATTTGACACCTGCCACCATATATACATTTAAGTTTATATTTGAACAATTAAATCTTGAATTTGTAAATGTGTCTCAATCACTGGATGTTCAGGCTGAAACAGGTATATATTAGAGTTTCTTGCAGTCACAGTGAATGCAAGTTAGTAGTGCATATTTTCTAGAAGAGTGTAAAGTAAATTGTAAAATCCTGTATTCCATTTTACATAATTTAGTTGTTATGGATGTTATTTCTAGAAAGAGAAAATAAATTGAATGTTAATTACATAGAAATGTTATTTCTAATTAATATTTCTTAGTATTTTAGGAGGAAGGACTCAAATTTGCATGTGCAAATATTTTAAGCTAACTATATTTTTGCAGAGTAAAATAGAGTCAAGTCAATATTGCAGTTAAGCCCCATAATTATTGGAGTGTACAGATTGAATTTGCTATGTAGTTTCAATGAAAAGGCAAAGAAAACCCTGAATTTGGTAAGGATTTGGAACTTTCTGCAGCATTCAAAATGATGTTTTTTTATTGTTGAGTGGCAAGCCTTAGCTGTGCTGTTTTGTTAGAAGTGCTGTGAGAGACAAGATTCTGGGGATATTATGGCTTGGTTGTATATCCTCATTCCTTTAAATGTGCTACTCTTGTAATGCAATTTATAATCTTTAAAATTAGATACATAAAGAATTATATACACTCAAATTCAAGGAAATAATTATTTTCCTAAGCTCAGGCAGATATTAATAGCGAACAATTTGTTAACTTCATTTTGTTAACTTCATTTTTATAATTTAAAAAATAGAACCATCAGAAACAAAACTTAAAAATTAATTTATTTTCTAGAGGATAAAGATTAATTGATCACTTCTTTTGGTTTTGTCTCACTGGGTTGTAGTTGTAGCTTTTAATTGAGTCAATCAAATTTTTTAAGACACTCAGGCTTTTGAAGGAGTGTTGATTCATAATTACTGAACATTTTAGGGGTTGAAATCAAGACTTCACAAAATGCTATTGTCCTCAAAACGTCTGTGTAATTGTAAGAAATCTTAAACAGTACCACTGCCATGAGTAATACAGTGTATCTTTAAAATCTTGTCCTTGTTCACCTGTAGGCACCTGCTCCCAAGGGTGGGTGGCATTCCAGAGTAGCTGCTACCAAATGGGTGGGGAGAGCAAGCCTTGGAAGGTGGCACAACAAATCTGTGAAACCTCTTCACAAGGGGCTCATCTTCTTGACATAGGGAGTGAAGAAGAACATAGTTTTGTGTTGTCATATCTCCAGAAAATGAGTCGAATAATCATGTTATGGACAGGTCTTAATGACCTAAAGGTCAGTATATTTTATCTTCTTTATTATTACAGATATGGAAGCAGGAGAATTTAGAAGTAGAGAATCCAATCCTTGGAATAAAAATTACTAAACAGTACATTGGTTATTTGCTTATATAGTTACTTGTAATTAGAAGAAGAAGAATTGTTTCTTTCTATTTAGAAATACTGAAAATATTTAGAAGGCCACAGTGGGGGGAAAAAAAACCCATAGTGTATACTTTATCTGTAAATTCGTGTGTGTGTGTGTGTTTTTCCCGGGGATATTATTTTGCCTGTAGGTGGTGCTGCATGACTATATTTTAAGTCTCACTCTACAGACACATATTACTGTGGATATCATAGTCTGGGGTTGGCTTTCTCAGTTATGATGCAAGTCTGAAATGCTGAGTGTTGAGCTTAGTGAGGTCTGTCCAGTATAGGTGCCACAAGGCATTTCTTGTAAAATATTTCCTGTTCCTCATATTTGGGATATGAAGGTTCTTAATTCCACATCTGCTGTTACAAGATGATTCGGTGTGGTGTGTGTGATTTGGGAAGAACTACAGACATAAATAAAAGTACTGGAAAAGCTTTTGGAAAGATGGGGATGCTGTGCCAAAAATGTGGGACCCAGGCTTCTGTGATTTGGTTTAGTGAAAACTTATTTTGTGCTAAGCACAGAAGGTTGGGAGAAGGCCAGTGTTTTTTGGTTTAAAAAATCTGCACTCTGAGATTTAATTTTAATACCGTTTTGGTAAAGTTATTTTAAATTTATTTTAAAATTATTTAAAATTATTTTACTGTGGAAAATAGTAAAACCAAAGTGAACATTATGTGTAAGTGCAGGAGTTGTAAGTGTCACACCACATGTCATAGAGACAGAAAAATTATTTTTTTCAGACTCTGTTAAATAATGGGGCTACACAAACAAGTCAGAGTGGAAAACATGAGGACTGAGGGAATGCAAATCTGCCTAGGTTAGAGAAGCACTGTAACCATCCTGGTTAGTGAAGCATCAGGAATATATGCACTTTACATATAATATTATTTTGCAAAAGAGACTCCAAAGTCAGTTCACAAGTTGCTGTTTTACACCAAGTGATATTCCTTGTAACCAACTTGGTATTTTATAAATAAGGTAATATTTGTAAGAGGTTGTCAGAAATAGATGTCTCATGGAAGCATTATATTTTTGCATGTTGGAAAGGGTACTACAAAGTTGGGGAGTTTTTTTAACTCTGATTACACAGAAAAGAGTCAATTGCCAGTTTGGAATTTGACTTAGTCAACTGCTTAATCATTACTTGCATTTTCATGTTTGTGGGAGTCAGTCAGTTAAATGAACTGGAGAGTAAAATTTTAAGAATAGCAAGGGATAATAATAATAAAATGCTTGTTTTCCAAGAACTTCTTTCCTAAATATTTGTACTTTGTGTGTTCAAGTCCCGTCTGAATGTGTTTCAGTCCTAAATGTCACTGTTGTCATCTGCTCTCATCTTACGAGAATTCCAAATTGTACTTGCACCAAATTGTACTTACCTCAGGAGTTCAAATATCATGGTACATACAGTAGGAGTTACAGGATTTGTTTAAAATCCGAGATATGAATTTGGATTGCGGATTAAATTTTTTTTTTCTTTTTCATTTGTATTTGAAGCATTAGGAAGTTAAATTCCTATTTTCAAGAAGAAATTTCTCCAAGTACCCCAGGGCTTGAAATACTTGATGAAAAGAAGTTGAGACAATAACCTACTCAGAAGATTTCAGCAGCCTTAGGAAAGTGCCAGTCGCTGTGACGCTGATAAAAATTAGCAGCACTGTGAGCAGGATTAGTTCTGTAGCATTTGTATTCTCATTGTTTCTCCTTCTTTAACCCTACTTTGATCTGTGTCTGAATTCAAACCCTTCCTGATGAGGGTGAGCATTCTATGAAATGCAACAGAGACCCTGGAGATGTAGGTCACTGCAGGAGTGAATGAAGTGCTTTGGTGATACCCCCATGTTCATCTTGACACCGTGCTGTTGTTCAGTTAGGAAGTGGAGAAGGTAGCAAAAGACTGTTTACAGAGCTTTCTTTTACAAGCCTTGCTGTGGAGGTTTGTGTCACTATTATCTCATGCTTTCCTGTGCTTGTCATTAACTCTGGTGTCTAGGAAGACCAGCATATTAAAAAAAAAAAAAAAAGTGCTGATCTGTACGGCATCTTTGAAATGGCAGACTATACGCACAAGTCCTTCTGAAAGAAAAGCTCAAGTACTTCATAGCTGTAGTGCTGGGGAGCAAAGCATACAATCTCCTTGGATGGTGTTCGGAAAATCCTTTATGAACAGGAAAGCAAGCCGTTCTGTGCCTTCCATTTGGTGGGCTAGGCGCGGATTGGCTGAACGTCTGTCAATCATGCACCTCTCCATCCAATCACCATCAGTGTCATAGCGTCTCACTGACCAATCACTGCCACTCGCAGGAGGCGTTCCTTTCTGAGCAAGAGTGTAACGAGATCTTAACAATAGGGCTTTTATCTATTTCCCACACAAACCATTGAAAATTTTCTTTGTTCTCTTGGTAAATAAAAGATATGACAATATTTTATTTCATTTTTCCAGCAAAACAAATTAATTTAAAAATTAGGCTTAGTCTCAAAAAACATGATTTCTTATCATTTTCTCAGATAAATGAAAAAAAAAAAAAAAAAGGTTTTTCTCGTCCCTCTCCTCTCTTCTGAACATCTTTAATAACAGGATAAACTACAGAAGCCTTAAAATGATGCTGCTACCTCAGCTTTTTTCCATTGGAGTACTTAAAACATTCACTTAGACTGTAGGACCACAGACTTCCTATGCCTGAAAGCCCTTATGCTCTTTTCCCTCCAGAGAGTGCCCCAATGCCATGCCTAAACGCATTGGGTTTTCTCTTAACCCCCCTCAGATGTTGGTATATGCTAGGGCAGCGTAGACTGAAGCCTGTCTCCCCCTGGAGGGATCTGCGTTGCGATGCTGTAAGCAGACTCTGCAAGCATCTTTCCTACTAAAGGTCATGTTGCCCCACTCTAGTATCCGTAGAGCTCTGCTGGAAAAATGGAAAGTACCTCAAAGGTTAGAAACCTGGAGTGAGGTGTGAGTGAGTGTCCTAACTGCTGAGAAGCCAGCAAACAGGGGAAAGGGGAAAGATCGCATTTCCTCCTCTGATTGTGAATCTAGTCATGGGTTTTTTTCTGCTAAATATTTTTCTTTTTGAACTAAATGTTAGGCTATTTTTTGCTGATTTTTTTTAAGTGAATACCAGTTTTAGAAAATTAGCCATACAGTATTATTAAATTATTTGATTAACAGTGATTTGTAAAGCTTGTTTGTAATGATGAAACATACTCGTGTGGCTTATTGCTATGTTATATTATATCTTGTAATCTTTTGTAATAGAAGGGAGAGGATTTTAAATTGAAACCTTTATTAAAAATATTCCTACATAATTAATTTGTATAAATGAAGTACATAAATTTTGGATGTTTAGGAGATATGCTTACAATGAGGGAAGCCTTAATAATTTATAACTATAATAAAGTATGTGTTTTTTATTTCATTTTTTTCAATCTAGGTAGAAGGTCAGCTCTTGTGGACAGATGGATCTCCTTACCTTCTAAAAGCTGGTATCTCAGCTCTGTCAATGATACCAGAAAATCAAACTGACTGCTATGCCCTTCAGAGAGATCCCACTGGCCCAGACTATTTCTTCACAGGATTTTTCTGCTATGTACAGCTACCATATATTTGTGAATATGAATGTAACTATATTTTTTTGGTCTTTTGCATTTATTTTTAAAAGCCTTGCCTTGATTACATTTAAATTTGAAGATAAAAATATAGAAAGGTTGAAATGATTTTCAATATTTTTTTCACTTTTGATGTTCTTTTTCAGTACCTCTGGCACCAGAAAACTTCACATTTAATGTGCACGATGTCCAGACAACTGAAGGTTTATTTATGTGGAGCAGGGTGGACACGTGGCTTAAGTCAGGCTTTGCACTTATACTGAAGTACTATTTTGATCAGAGGAAACCATACATTCTGACCTTGCCTGTGAATACAACTCAAACAAAAATTGGGCAGCTGTCTCCAGGCCTTCTCTATAGTTTCTTCTTAGCAGCAAGGAACACAGAAGGAGCACAGACTACCTTAAGTCCAACTCTGAAGGTAGAAACAAGTAAGTTACAAAAATAAATAGCAGTAATAACCAGGTAATCATATATTTTTATACTTTTCTTATAATTACACTGTTTCCTGTGTTGATATTTTATCTGAAAATACAAATAAATCAGAACATCAATTCTGAATCCTGGATTTACTAGTTTGTAGAGTGGAGTCCAAAGACTTCATTTTGCTTTGTGCTGAAATGCTTTGTTGGGATTAGTAAGGAAAAGCTCAGAAGTTTTTATGGTTTTCTGCTTGCAGCCACTGAAAGTTCTGTTTCTGTGAAGAATATTTTAAAATCTCACTATTACAATGATTTTGCTCACAGAGTTTCTACTGATGTCTAAAGGTAAAGCTGGATGTCAGAGTAGCTAAGTGTTTTTTGGTCATGCTGGTGAAACACATAAGCATGTTTTCCAGTCTGAAGTAAAAGATTTTGTTTGAACAAAGAGAGGTGTTCCTGAATATCTGAAGTTAAGATGATCTTTATGATTTAAAAATACATTGTGTTTTGACCTACTGCATGATGCACTGTGGCATAAGTAATATTCATTCACAATTAACCTGTGTTCTAGTAAAGTCTATCTGAATGAAGCCACATGAAACCTGTCACTTGGTAGAGGTGACAAATACCTTTGCATTTAAAGGTGGTGAAGTGGAAATGTCTTCAAGGGAAAACTACTTTATGAACACAATTTTAGGTGCAAATTCTTTTCATGTTCCTGTATCTGTGGTAATGGGAAGATGTTCTCATTTTCAGAAATTAAAAAAAGGTAGTGCCTTAATATTTTTACCAGTTCTGTCAAGGCAGTCCAAATATAGAAAGAGCTATACTTAGAGTCAGAACAAAATGCAAGTTAATCTTTAGGGGAAAGAAGCTGTTCTTTTTCTCCAGCAAGTACATTTTGTACAGTTAACTTCCTCCTCCAGGGTGCTTTAGTGCACTTGAAAGTCCTCATCTCCTGTGCCTGCCAGACTCTCTCCTCCATAATTTGATGGGTTTTTTCCTCTATATAAGACCTTGTAATGCAAGTGGCCTCTATAAAAAAGGAAATACATTCCTGGTTTCTTCTATGAGAAGCAAATATGAGAGGTGGGCCCGTGTGAACTTCATGAAGGTCAGCAAGGTCAAGTGCATGGTTCTGCACCTTGGTTGGGGCAATCCCAAGGACAAGCACAGGCTGGGTGGAGGATGGATCAAGATTTGCACTGGGCCGAAAGACTTGGGGGCATTTGTGCTTGAAAAGCTCAATGTCACCCAGCAGTGTGCACTCACAGCCCAGAAAGCCAACTGCATCCCAGGTTGCATCAAAAACAGTGTGGCCAGCAGGGTGAGGGAGATGATTCTGACCACCTGCTCTGCTCATCTGAACCCCCCACCTCAAGTGCTGTGTACTGCTCTGGGGTCTCCAGCACATGAAAAATTTTGAACTGTTGGAATGAGTGCAGAGGTGGTCACTAACTTGATCAGAGGGCTGGAGCACTTCTCTATGAAGACAGACTAAGAGACTTGTAGCTGTTCGGTTTGGAGAAGAAAAGCATCCAGGCAGACCTCATAGCACCTTCTGTACCTAAAGGGAGCTGACAAGAGAGATGGAGAGGGACTTACCCCACCAGGCCATGTAGTGACAGGACAAAGAAGGACAGCCTCAAGCTGAAAAAGGGTAGTTTTAAATTAGATAAGAGGAAGAGCCTGTGGTGATATGTTGGAACAGGTTGCCCAGAGAGGTTGTGGACTTCCCATCCCTGGAAGTGTGCAAATCCAGGCTGGATGGGGCTTTGAGTAATCTGGTCTAGTGGAAGATGTTCCTGCCCATGGCAGGTGGGTTAGAACTAGATGATCTTCAAGGCGCCTTCTAACTCAAACCACTCTGATTCTATGAATTTGAGTAATGCATGCCAGTTGTCTGAGATGGTGTTTCTGAACTGACTGAAATACAAGAAAGGACTTAAATGGGGAAACAGTGGTCTACATAAAGTGCAAGGTGATTCAGAAAAACCTGTTAGAGAGTAGGAGTAGTCTCTGTGTATCAGTATTCACTGTCACTGATACACTGTCAAAGTTGCTTTGTTAGATTTGCTCTAATGCTATTTAGCCTGTATGTAATTGTGTGTGTATTGCTAGATTTTCAAGCCCTATTTAAAACAAACAAACACAACAAAACACCCCACAGTTATTGGTGAAAGGCATGAGACTCTATTATCCTATTTCTATTCCTAATCATATTCAACAGGGCCATTGCACTCCCAGAAGTTAGAGGCTACATATGTTTCATCTGCAGAAATTCATTTAAAATGGAAGCCTCCACAGCATTCATCCAGTGTTTCTTTTCATTACTACCTGCTCAACATGTTGGATACCGAAACCAACATCTGGGAACAGTTACCAGTTGAGAAAAGCAAGACTTCAATAGTCATACGAAATATAAAACCTTATCATCAGTATCAGTTATATTTACAGAGTGTAGCAGAGAAAGGAGCTCTAAGCTGCCATGAGAAGCCTATATTAATCACAACAGGTGATGTATACATTTTCTAGTTGTTTTATTTCACTACACAGAGTTTAAAATGAAAATACTAGGCATAAAGATATTTTTAAAGCCATGTGAGATTGTGGTAGTTGGGGTGTTCTTCAGAACCTTCCAAAATTATGAAAGTATCCATCCTCTTATTTATTCGTGCATTTTTCTACTTACAACATATTAGTATAAACTAAAGAAATTACATTCAACTTGATAAATTCTGATTTATAGTTTGTATCTTTATTTTTAGCAAAGTAAAAACATTACCATGATTTCTCAAATCTTTTAGGGTAGACGGTTTAATTTTTCTAATAATAGATACTGTGACCCAGACTGTGTCATCTTTTTACTCTGTATATATCCAGTGGAATGGAATATTCTTGCAAAATGAGTCCCTATTGTTATGAGAAAACAGAAAGTAGAATCTGCCTGTAACAGGTAGTTGCCTGCAAACTATTTTAAGACATAATTAAATTAATCAGTAGCTTTAAAATCATGACATTTTAGAAGAAAAAACAAACCAAGAGGCATAATTGGGAAATGATTGTAAATTGATAGTAAGTTTGATATATGGTTTTATACTAACATCTTTTTCTTTGATCAAGCCGTCAGTCCACCTACAGCTGTTTATATTCACCCGGAGGATGTCCAAGAAGAGAGTGTAATCCTTCACTGGAAGCTGCCACAGGAGTGTCAGCAATCCTACATCCAAGTGAAACCTAATGCAGACATAGGTGAAACTAAGAAGTTTTTATTAAGCAATAAAAAAGAATTAAAGGTTGATGACCTAATTCCTGGAATGGCTTATGAAATAGCAGTGGCAAGTGTGAAAAATGGAACTATGAGTGAACTGAAGACCATTCAATGCACTTTAAGTAAGACATTGTTTATGGTGGAAGCTAGAGAGTATAATACACACATCAGTCTCACTATTGTTGCTGTCGCCTAAGAGATTCTGCAGATCAAGTCAATTTGTTAAATAGTCAATTTGCTAAATAGCAGCAAAGTTCATAATTTTTGCAAAAAGACTGCAGCCTTGGAAAACATATTGGTGCTAGTGACAACTGTGATGGGGATCACAGCTGGAAATAGTGTTCCCACTGGCAGAAGGAACTAGGTGAATCATTGATTTGCATTGAAATAGGAAAATATTGGAATGGTTGAAACAGATTATTTATTTTTGGAAACACATTAGTTGTTTTGTTAACTGTGAGAAAAGAATTGCCTTACCCTGAGTGAGAGGCTGCTAGGAAAGAATTAGAAGTAATAATAGCTGAAAATAAAAGCTTTTCATTGTTTGTTTAAGCATCTTTCTCATCGATAGGGAAGGGTTTATTGAAGGGTCTCAGTTTACCAAAATGTTGAAATGCTTTTGGTGCATATAATTTTTTTTCATCTGTGAAAGGAGTGGGCAGGATTCACTTATACATGTAGTATGTAAAGGCTGCAGCTGTCAGGTTACAGATTTATGAAATGTCTTGTCATTTTTTTCTAAAGTATTACAGTATTTTGGAGGGTAACAGTCTTTTCCAGAATTTTTTAAACAGGATTAGATTTAATACCTCATTCATGACACAGATGACTAAATTCTAGATGGGATGTTTCACAGCTGTCAGAGCCAACTCTAAGGGAGGAAAACTAAACATGTCAATGTTTTATCCATCAAATGCGTCTCATTCTCCATAGTCATCTGCCTGTCCATATCTACATTTCTATATAGTTTTCCAGCTATTCTGCTTACCTTCTTGCTGCAGTTGTGGTTGAGAAGGTAATTCCAGTAATAAATAGTTAAGAGCAGGTTGTTTATTGTTTCTTAGAAATGACATGTTTTGCTATGGTAGCTATTAATGTGCTCTTAGCAAACATATTTCTCAGGGCAGTTGCATCAGATGCATTATGTGATTTTCATTTAATTCATTTTCAGCTGATTTAACAGGTGGCAATTTTTTTTTTCTTCTAGAGCCCAAGCCTGTTCAAATTGTAATTCCTTATGTGCTCTATAGTAATGCTGTGGTGCTCTTTGTTCGGATGCCTGATAGCGGAGTATTCGATGGCATATATGTTACAAGTAAAGAAGGACCTAATGCAACATTCATTTTAAAAAGTGACAGTAAAATAACCATTGAAACCCTTACTGCAGGAACAGAATATGATTTCTGTGTTTCCACAAAAAGTGGGAAAATGCTGAGTTCCTTTTACTGTATAAATGGTGTAAAAACATGTGAGTATTTTAAGTTCTTAGAAAATTGCACCATATAAAATCTTGATTTTTGAATCCTTTTAACTTTATTTTTATTTCAGTGCAATAGAAAAGACATGCTATTCCAAAATCATCTTGATATGTCTGTGTAAGCAATTTGTAGTTATACTAACACTAGCTGGTTTTTAAACAAGACTATAAAAATCCCTCATAATTTCTAAACTTTCTAAACTGTATTTTTTATATTGCGTATAAAATGTATAGCAAGCATTTCAGGAATTTAAACTGTATTAAATGATTGTCCTTATGGGAAACAAGATGCATTTTGACCACATATTTTAAACAAGTAGATGAGTGTCAATGGAGTTACTTCTGTACCTTGAAATTATTAAGATTATTCCTCCTGGTGCATCTTTATGCAAATAATGAAAGTGTTGAGATTCTCCAAGGTAATGAATTCATTTACAAAGACATTTAAAAAACTGTAATGGAAAGAACTCCTTCTAGCAAGGCCTTTAAAATGGAATTTTAGTAGAAATTAAAAAACTTTAAAAATACCTGCTGAAATTCTGTGTTTTGACTTTCCTAGTTTTTATTGTATTTATACGTCCATAAGTTTTTCATTTCCTATTTTATCCTTTCCTTTGAAATTGTTTTTCTGCTCTGTTTCTTTCAGAGTAGAAATATAAAAGGAGAAATTAAGATAGTATCTAAAGAAATAAGGAAGAAAGAAGAGGAGAATGAGGACAAGACAGAAAAAATCTTCCCCAAAGAGTGAAAGCCTTGAAAGCTGATTTTTCTTAAAATATAGTTTAAGTAAACACTTTGTGTTTAATCAATCTTATGACAGTATTTCGTAAGTGGGGAAGTGCCTTACAAAATCTAGTCTTGTTCTAACTCTTCTGGGGCCTCAAAAATTTGGAAGAAAAAAAATCCTGACCCCCCCACATGTATACAGTTTTTCCTTTAAAAAATTGCAAATTTTGCAACATTCCAGACAGAAATTACTGTGATGGGATTGAAAGAGTAGTAGAGAAGAGTGGAAATTCTCCTGTAATGTGATCTCAATTGTACCTAACAAGACTATACTAATTAGGGATAAAGTGTATTTGTCTAGCCTAATCTATCCAGTTGTGCTGACCCTTTGGAAAAAATTTAGGTACATTCTGACCACTATGGTGGTGCTATTGGAGGGATTAATTTCATCCTGGAGAAGTTTCCCACCTAGGAGTGCCACCTCTGTCCTCAGGGAGAATTGCATACTCAACCTCATGCAATTTTAAGATAAAAAAGCAAGCAATTTTTCTGAAGTAGTGGCAATACCAAATGTTTTTTTTTCTCTATTTTTTTCCTTCTCTATTTTGAATTGCTGTGTGTCTGCACGACTGAGATCAGGTTTTGCCCTCTGTTTGTCTGTTACTGATTGTCTTCACTTTTTTGTCTCTCAAGGAGTTAAAAAAGTGTTAGATCAGACAATGCCTGGGATTGAGCAGCAATGTGTTTTATGTTCTTCTGTAGGTCTGGCAGCTCCCCTGAATGTACGAGAGGGTAACATTACTGACACATCAATCCAGGTTGCTTGGGACCGCGCTGATGGGGATTTCGAGCAGTACGAAGTTACATGTACAAATTGTGCAAGTTCTTTCCAGGTATGCCGTTTAGAGCACCCCCTGTGGATAAACACTGCAGCTGTTTCTCAGGCTTCATTAAGTGATCAGAAGCTGAATGAAAAGCTTTGTTTCCCATTAAAATAGTTGGACATGCAGTTTGCATATGATAAGTGAATTTTGTAAGCAGTTCTGTGAAAGCTGTATTTGGGTTTCTAGGTCCAGAAGGTCAAGCAAGAAACAGCAACGTTTTCCAACCTTAGTCCTGGTAAGCTGTACAGTTTTACAATTCGAACAGAGAAGGAAGGTTTCAGAGACAGTATTTTTGTGACGAAAGAAATAGAGACAGGTAAGACCACAATGTTGTCAAATTCAGCATTTGTTTTACTCCATCTATATCTCTTGCTCTCTTCTTAAATTTTATTTGTCTCTCAAATAGAGTAATTCAACCATCTTCATAATTTTCTCCTTATACTCTTTCATTGTTATTTTTCTTATTCTTTGACTGCAAGGGACCATTAAGAATCTCAGTGGAGTTCCGGTGTACAATGAACTACCAACATTAACTTGATGTTGATTCAAGCATTTGTACAGTCCAGTAACTGATACTTCCACAGTGTCAGGCTACCAATATTAAACAATTTTGTTTTCTTAGACTACTCTTAAATGCTTCATTATTCTCTTCAGCTGCACACTTAAATGTTCAGAACTAAATTAATTTTATTGTGTTTTCTCATTGGCCTACTGTACACCACAAGTAAATTTGGGCTTTTCTACAATTAATTTTACTTTGGGTTAGGACATTTGATTCTCGGCAGTGTAGTTCTCCTCTACTCTCTTAGTTCTACCTGGTTGAACCTGGGGACACAGCTGCTCAAGCTATTAGATCTGGCATGTTATATTTTCCTCTAACATGTCACTAATGTGAAAAAATCAAGCACAGTAGATGTGATTGAAAAGGTTCAGCATATGTGATCAAGGATAAGGAACCACTGAGTTAAAACTGATACAGGAACAATGTAAAATCAAATTTGTGAGAGGACAAATCATGGAAAAGCAATTATGGAGCAAGTAAATCATAATTCTCTGACATTTCCATTTCAAGAACTAAGGACTTGAAACTAGAAAACAGAAAGTAGAAAACAAGCAAAAGCAAATGGTTGTTTATTAAATTTGTAGATAAATTGCAGAACTTCTGACCACAAGGTATTTTTGTGATGATTTTGACCATAAGTTCAAGTGGAGACTGAAGATATTCATAAAAGAAAAATCTGCTGAGATTTACAAAGTAGAAATAGAAACCACCACTTTAGGCCACTCTTGAATAAAAGATACTGTGCTAGTCAGTACTCTAGGTCTCTGCACAGTATGTTACCTCTTACACTGACATTTATTTTCTTGAGGAATTGTCCATTTTTGAGGAACTCCATGTCAGTGATGTCACAACTGCGCTAAGCAGCATTACAGAGTGACAAACAGTTTGGCTCTAGATTTCCTTAATAACAAAAGCCCCTGTACATGTTATTGCAGTGGTAGTAGTCTGTCTGTCCTTGAGATAAGGAAGGATATTACATAATTTTTGTGGAGTTTTCATTGCGTTCTGATTATGAGAGGCCTGTCATAAAGAAATGTGTTTAAAGTGTGTTTTTGAATCAATGCATTTTGTTTTATTGTCACACAGTACCAAGTGCAGTTCAATATCTGAACTGTAGCAGAGACTCTCAATCAATAACTGTTACTTGGCCACCAGCCCAAAGTATGTTTGATGGGTATGTTCTTTCAATAAACAGTGAGGTCTTCAATGAGAAGAAAATGCTACCTTCTGGTGTGAGGTATGATGATTACATTTAAAAAATAACTGACATGAACTCAAAGCAGCTGTTTCACTGTGTGCTTTAAATAAATAGCCTGTGCTGTTATTTGTATGTTATATGTATTTGGTGGTTTAGTTGATAGACATTACTATGCCTGTGTATTTTAAGAATTGCATCTTTTTAATAAATTGCAATTACTGTGTGATGTGTTTATGCAAAGAAGAACAAACAAAATACTGCATTGGGGTGAGCACCAGTAGAATGTGTGCCACTCTGGATATTTAATTCAATACTTTAAGACTTTTTAGTACCAGAACTTGCTGTGAACCACAGTGTAATGCACCCTATTTAAGATTTTATGGTACTAAAATATTTCTTGACTAACAACTTATAAACATGTATACACACATCATGCATAAATAATATCCATAAAGCTATGAAGAATTAACATATGAACATACATACATTTTCAGAATCCTAAAGGATACAATCTCTTCTTTTAATCTTTGTAGAATGCACAAATTTGAGCACCTTCTGCCAGGCACTGATTTCTTAACCAGTATTGTGACAACCAATGGATTAAAAAGGAGTCGCCCTACCATCCTCAAGATTAGTACCTGTAGGTTCAGTTTATTAATGACTTTTCATGGTTTCAGATAGTGAAGGTTGTTATATTTTAAGGTATTGTCAAAGAAAAGCTATTACTTTTCAAATCCATGCATCTTAACCATGTCTGAATTAATGCATATAGGTTTTTCTTTTCAATCTAAACATCTTTGAAAGTGACGAAGTATAAGAAAGCTTTTAAAGCACAAGCAAATTTCCTCTTCATTAAGTGGGATTTTGCCACTAACTTAATCGGTAACAATCTTGGGGTGATAAAACTTTTCGATAAAAATTGACAAATGTTGACTTTATTTCTTATTCTACTTCTAATATATAGAGGTGATTTTCATTTATTTGAAATTCTTTTTAAGTACAAAATGAAATCTCTTTCTAGGCAGAACTATAAAATAGTGAATTACAGCTGTGTATTCTGTAGATGTCAATTTCCTTAAAATTAATATAGTTTATTTTAAAGCTAAATTTTACATCCTCAGATCCTGATCCACCATCAGATTTACAGGTGTTTGGTCAAGAAGAAAATACAGTCTATTTTTCTTGGAAACTACCAAGAGGAGGATTTGATATGTTTCAGGTGAGTTGAGAGTGGGAAAAAAACAATGCAATTTTTCTCTTTGTAATTTCTCAATGGTATTATCATTCTGTATGTACTGCAAATGCCCTAATAAATATTTATTTTTATAACCTATGTAAGTACTTGAAGGAAACACTGCTAGTGGAAAAGGTCAGCTAAATATGTGTTTCACACTACATAACAATTAAGAAAAATATTTTAAAATTATGCTTTCAATAGCTTTCAAGAACTGATTTTTCAACTAGTGTGAAATAAAAAGATTACAGGTCAAGGGCTGAATGTAACTACAATGTAATCTTTTTTCTTAGCTCTTCAAATTTGTAATGAAAAATTAATTTAACTGAAGTGGGAAAAAAAGTACATTCCATAGAATCTAAATGTTTTGTTTAGCATGTTACAGAATAATTGTAGTGATTTTTTTTTTTTTTTTTTAATATAGCAATTTATTGTGCAGAGCTGCACCCATTTATACCTCCCATACCCTTCCAGCCTTGGGCATTAAGTAGTTCAGGGATTTCCTGAGTGATAGGTTGAAACTGGAACTACATAAAGAAAAACAGGGGCTATTCCTGAATTTGTTATGTTATTTATACTTCACAATTTTGTTATGGCTTGTTTAAAACATTACATTTCTTTATTTTAAACCTGTTATTGTTTAAGTACTTGAGGTATTAGAAATAGCTAGTACTTCCCTGTTCACCATACTCATATTTTTCACGATTTTATAGACTTCTATTTTTCATAATTTGTTCTTTCAGTTCTCTGTCAAAACCAACGCACAATGGCATCCCTGGATCATGCTTCACTGTGTCATGTAGCCTGTCTCTCTTTTGTATCCTGGCTTGAATTATCCTTAGCATTTTGTAGCCACTATATCAACATGCTCACATGGTCAATAAAACTTTCTGGTAGTTTCCTGCTGTTTAACACGTCATATGAGTCAATACAGATTCCTAGGTATAATCTTTTAAGGTTAATTTACTTGACTGGGATATTCTTTAGTATGTAGTACTACCATGAGAGGAAGTACTTTGCTTTAATGGTTTACACCATTTGTACCCCAAAATTACAGTGTCCAATCCTCTTCCTTCTGTTCTCCCATGGTTTCAGTTACATCCTTACCTAAACCTGAAATCTGAGTATCCTTAGGATAGTTCCTTGACATTTCTTCTGTCTTCGTTTGTGTAAAGCTGCATGGATCTCAATGGATAAGAGCAGCCAGTTAACCTCTCACACTATTTGCTGGAGCAGCCTGGAGCATATTTACAAATTGTAAAATTACATTTCATTATCTTGTTTATGTTTTGAACCAGTTCAGATACACTTTTGAATGTGATAAAGCTATTTTTACCATCCTGTGGAAAATAATTGTCATCTGTAATATTGATCTTTATGTTACAGTATTATTGTTCAGCATTTCAGAGAGCAAGCAGCCATGTTAGACAGTGCTTTGTCTGTATAAATGAGCTTATCTTTAAATCTTTAATGAGAAAGGCTTTCGCAGACTGGTTGCTTAGTAAGGTGCACCTGCATAAAAGGGATCATTTTACTAATCATTTAAAATTAATCGTCCCTGCTCACCAACTTTCTATACAATATATTGTAGTTTGTAGAGCGAAGAGTGCACAAAAGGTACTTTCCTAACTTCTTTATACTAGATGTAAATCTTTAATCTATAGTTTTGCTTCTAGCATCTCGCTGTTCTGTAATTCTAATAAGGTGATGACAGTTTCCAAGATTTTGTTTGTAAAAACAGGCACTGTGCTGGTAAAATAGACACAGGGGAACTGGATCATTCCTCCTCAGATGAGTAGTAGCTAACCCAAAGTGCTTTCAGGTCACTACCATCTGTACAGCATCCCCCTTCTGATGGAGGAAATGACTTGTGGCAGGACAAGACTCGCAGTGTAGGCAGCTGCAAGCCTCTTTCATCTCAGCATTAAGAACCATGCCTGAGAAACCCGTGCGTGTGTGTTGGAGGTGCTTGTCCTGTGCCCTCTGCAGGGCAGGCATGGTCTGCATCTTGCCTCTCACTAGTGCGGATAGGAACCAGTCTGCAGGGACATTTTTATATGTCCACAGAAAGAATTGTTGCAGGAAATTTTGTCGCCTTAGAGTTCTCTGGGAGGTCAGAAGGAATTGTCACTTCTTCTAGGAGTTAAGTCCCCTAATTTCAATGTCTTGGTATCTCCATGCATTTTATTCTCTGCAGTGTCTCTTAACAAATGAATTTTCCATGTATAGCAGTGAGCAGGGTTGAGTGACTGATTCCTTGGGAGTCTTTTCAGAATCTCAGTTCTGAACAGTGTATGGGTGTTTTTTTCTTCATTTTCCTTTGGTTTGGTTTTTTCGTTTTGACTTTTATTTCCTGAAAGGTACAGAGTTATTTAATGGAACAGTTCATCAGTACAGCTACGAGACTGAACAATCAGAGTACACTTTTTTATCTTTTTTCCGAGAGCAAAAACCTGTAAGCCTTGACTTCACTTTGCTTCCTCCATCTACTTTTAAAGTTATTGCTTTCACTACTGGGCTATTAAGGAATCATAGACTAAGAGTTCCACCAGTGTGGAATATAATATAAAGCTCCTTGATTATTTTTGTCTTTAAAATGTGGAAATTATTCTAAATATTTTTATATTAACAGATAGTTGCAATCTCTGAACATTACTTTTATGAATTTGAATAGTCTAATATAAGAAATTCTTTTTCTTCAATAGCTTTCATATTGTCTGATGAATAATGAAAAGCTGTTTACCAGAACTATTTATGACAGCAGAGCTGTAGTGCAAAATTTGGCCCCTGGGACAGAATACATTTTTCAGTTAAGGACAATTAAAGGTTTGGATTCCTCTGTGGCTGTGGAGAAGAAAGTCATCACAAGTAAGGAAGTACTTTATAAATTGTCTTTTTGAAAAACAGTAAATATTCAGAGACATCTAAAGAATTGTTTGTAAGTAACTCAAAAAGGTCACAGAATTCAAAATAAAACTAACTTTGGGAGGAAAATTGTGCTTCTTGTGATAGTTGTTTAAATAGGAGTGTTATACATAACTTACTGGATTGAAGTTGTGGAGTCTGGACATGGTTGAAAATAGCTCTTTGAAAAAAACTTCCAACTCTAACAAAGTAAGATCTTGCCAGAATAGCTTCCTATACTTTTGTAATTACCTTGCATTTTATTTACAATTGTTTCCGTATCTTTTAAGTTCTTGCAATCCCATGGTCTCAGATTGGAGTATTGCTCCTGTTCAAGGCCACAAAATGCTTACAGCAGTAAGAGGAACTGTGCTTCAGAGAGCTTAACAAGGTCCAGAAACCAGTATCTTGCACTCATTTTCTGTCTGAGCAAGCATGTATTTCCAATGCTCCGGTGTTACAACATGAAAAAGAGGGAAATTTGTTTGTGGCATAAATTTAAAGAAGATTTATATTGAATCCTGGACTGCTAAAGCAGATAAAGAGCAGCTAATTGTAATCAGAAAATAAATAAACTCCTATGTTTTCACACATGCATGTCATAGACCTCCTCTATTCTTTGATGGATATTCTGTGGCTTGTTTGGATTATAACTCCCTAACTCAGCTAATAGTCAAGGAGGCTGTGTACTTAGTTATTCAATGATGGGTGAATCTGAAAACAGAATAAATCCTGCAGACTCTTGTGAATTAAACAGGCAGCAGAATATTTGTTATCGTGTTCCTGAAGGTGCTTTTCATCCTTAAGTAAATATTTTCAAGAGAATTGCGGATGAGTCCAGAGTATGCAGAGATTATGGAAAGTGTACTTTATAGTTTTAATGGTAGACCCTTAGGATTTTTTTCATGCTGAATAATAGGCATATGTTAATTACTGTTTTTCATAGATCTTCAATCCAAATAAATCCATTATGTGGAAGATCCACTTTTTAGGATGAATGAAACATGTTTCTATCCTAAGCAGCTGTGCTACACAGATTAATGGAGATGCTGTTAGTACATTATCTGTAATTTTAGGAATTTTAATATAATAAAAAATATTATTTAAAAAGGAAAAAAGGGATAATCACTGAGACTATGCTATTTATTGTGTCCCTAAGTGCTCAGATGAACAGTTTTCTAAAATTATATGGCCTATAATGTATTTTAGAAAACTTTAAACTGAATAAAATCTCTGCTTCTGCTTATGAAGTGTTCCATTCTCATTCTGTTTCACCAGTGATCAATGTTACAGTTCTTACAGAAGATCTGACAAAACTGGAATTTTCTTCCATAAATTGCATAGTGCACATGGGAGGTACATCCCCAGGTTTTATTTATCCTATGCAACATAATGGTACTGTTGACTATATATCCATACAAGCAATTCTAAAATTTGTATCAATATTTCATGATGCTTTGAAGTCTCAAAACATTCATTTAAGTAAAAACTATTCCTTTTTAAAAGCTGTTGTTTTCTTATAAGTACTAGGGATTTTTTTTTTCTTTATTAATCTGAATAATTTTTACAATAGAGCCTGCTGGAATATGTGGTCTGACATTAAAAATGGTAAATACTTCCTCTGCAACTGTAATGTGGAATCCAACCAAGACTAACTTCACTTCTTATAAAGCATCTTTATCAAACAACACCTTTATAAAAAAGTTAAGAATTCCAGGAACTCTGACTGACTTCAGTGTTACAGGCCTGACTGCTGGGGGCATTTATAATTTCACACTGCAAAGACTAAAAGGAAATATTGAAGGAGCTTCTGCTTTCCTTGAATTTGTAACAGGTCTGTATGGTTTCTTGCTTCCTCTCCTTGCCAGTGAATGGTAGCTGTCACTAACAGTTCATGTTTATCTTTGTACATCTCACTTTGTAGAATAACACTGATGTTTCAAGAGATCTTATATGTAATGGTTTGGTGTTGTTGTGGGCATATATTACCTATACCCTATTCAACTTGCATGTAGTGTTACACTATCGGAAACATAGTGTCTTCAGCTGTGCTGCATTTCTTTTGACCATTTTAAGTATTTCCGGTCTTACTGTGGAAAGAGTTACACACAAGCTGAATTTTACCTCATTTCAGTAGGTTTTTTGCAGTGGGTGAAGTTAAACAGATTTAGGCATGTTTGTAGATTTAAGGCTTTAGACTGTAAAGTACATTCAGAGATTAATTGTGGGTCTGTATAAAAAGACCTCTATAGACATAAAATCCAGCTTTAAAGGAAGTTGAGATCCATGGAAATAATAGCACTGATGAATGCAGTAGGACTTAAATATGTAAGACTACACTGAAAGAAAGAACCTGTACTCTCAATTAAACTTACACACCTCCATATATATTATTCACATATATTTTTTGTTCTGTTAGTGTTAAAGCCACAAGTTAAAAATTGTACATTTGGCAAAAATACAAATAGAATGTACAATCTAAAGTTAATATTTGGACATATTAATATTTCAGATTATTTGATGGCAGAACGGGAGTAATCTGTTGGAAACGATTCTGCAGCTTTGAATAGTCTGGGTAAAGAGTTCTTAGCAGATTTACAGCAAATAAGAAAGGAGTGGAAATCTTTCAGAGTGGAAGCCATACGTTATTCAGACTGTAAAGTATGATACTAATGTATAAACAAAACTAGAAGATTTAGTCTAAATTCTGAAGAACCATGTTAGAAAGGCAGACAGAGGACTGAGTGTGAGGCTGAATCTGAAATGAGACAAAGCGCATCACTGGCTGGGCTTGCTCTGAGAGATGAGCATAGGGAAAGCTGATAGTTGTACTGGCCTTCCAAAGTAGAAAGTAGACAGATGCCCATGGCTAGAGATTGTACAGGTGAACAAATTATACAGTGTTATATGTAGATAACAATTTAATGACCTATTGAATTTAAAATCTGATTCTTTGTTAGGCTTAGAGTGAATAATAGACATTCAAAGGTGCATTTAAAAGCAGAAGAAAATGAGATGTGACATGAACAGGTGGAAACTTGGCTTTAATAAATGGAGTAGACCACTCAGATTTTGGGAACTAAACTGACTGGAGTTCGTGGAATTACTGGGATTCCAGATACATGAAACGTATAAAAGCGTTACCAGCCGTGTGGCTAGCAGCAGAACAAGCACCAGCCGTATCTTGAATTTCAACTGTAGCAGTATTTGCATCAGCAGTAGTGCTAACTTTGGACAGCAGAAACCCCAGGACTGTGCAGAGATTTTGTTAACTGAACACTGTGAAGAGACACTTGAGCTTGCTCTTTGTGAACAGGGATCTCAGCATAGTTGGGAGGCTATCGACCAAGTCCCAGAGGTAGTGTAGCAACTGTAGGATCACATGCTGCCATATCCAGACTCATCCTTCATGTAGCAAGTAAACTCTTCCTGCATGCTTTTATATTCAGTTGTAACTACTAATATATTTTAAAGGGAGTCATCAAAGTTAATGTCTTTTATTCCACAATTCTCTTTCAGAACCTGAAAAGCCAGAAGGACTTAAATTCTTCAATGTTTCATCATATTATTTTTCACTGTATTGGAGACAACCATATGGACTTGTAGACAGATTTCATGTGGATCTTATTCCTGATCATGCTTCTGTTGTTATCCTAGATCTTGGAGTTAGGGAGTATCAAGTATGTGCTTTTATTACAGGACTTGCAGGGCCAACTTTTCCTTATGCAGTCTGCTGATGAGGAATTCAAGCTTTCTTCCTTAGCTGTTTAATGCATGTATGAATATGAAAGTGTTAATGAAAAATGGGTGGGATGGGAACAAATTTCAGCATCCACAGTTTGTTACTGTAACAGTAGGTAGTGAATTTACTGTTTTTTAAAAAGTCTACTAGAAGGATGCAGACAAGGGTTCATGAATAGTTTAACAAGGGAAGGGCAGAGCTATTGAGTTGTACAGACTAATTAATTGTGTACTTGCCAGGAAGATCTCTGCTTAAATCATTAATGCAGGCAACATTTCACTGCTAAGCCATCAAAAAGATACAGAAGCACTTTTTGATTCTGCTCTCTGAAACATATAATATTAACAGAAATAATGGTTGTTCTGGATGTTTTGCTTTTGTTTTTCATTGGAACTGCAAACATACAGGTATTTTATATAATTTCTTGCTAAAAAAGTTGTTAATTGTGTTTACTGCAAAGGATGGGTTAGTTTAAGGGTTCAAAACTTGTTTTTCAAGTTGCTTTTTTGTTCATTCTTTCAAAAAGGAATTCTATAATGCTTCATATTTACATTGATAATGATAACACAGAAAAAGCTCTATGGATACATTGATAGGGGACTCTGGGATAAAATCAATAGTTAATTTTGTTGTTGTTGAATATTGAATGTTATGCACATCTTATGAAGGGTAGTTGACAGCAAAATACTGTACTGTAGCTAACAGATATAAACAACCATTTTTATTGTTGTTAATACTTTTATATCACTAAAAACTTATTAAGAGATTACTTCAGTAATGAATTGCTTAAACTTTTCTGTGGGTTTTTTGTGCTTTGTTTTGCAGGATTTTTGGTGTGGGGGATTTTTTGTTTGAGGGGGTTTTGGTTTTTCGTTTTCTGGGGGGGTGTTTCATTTTTGTGATTCTTGGTAGAAGGCTTAAATAAATCTATGTCCTATTTCAGGCTGATTTTTCCAATACTATCCCTGGAACAACATACAATGTTACAGTTTCTGCAGTTTCTTCTTCAGTCTATAGTTCACCTGTGAGTAGAACTGTGACAACAAATGTGACAAGTGAGTTAAAAATAACTGATGAAATTTTGTTCATTTTTTTAACTATGCTTTTTTTGTGTTTCTTATGTGTGCAGTAATATCCAAGAAATTATAATCAGTTTTGAACACTCATTAAAATCTTTGATCTTCTTTAACCATTTAAAAATACACTGAATCTAAAGTGTTCTGTGAGAGCATAAGAATTTAAAAGCTTTTGAAGAAATTGCTATTGTGTCATGTAATACTATCCAGGCTCTGATTTATATCTATAGTGGTACATAATGAAATGTTCAAAGGTATTTCCAAAAAAATGTAGCCAAAACAGATGTGCTTTTTAGGAGAGTGCACTTTAATTGAGTGCTAGAATATGTCAGATATCAAATTAGCATTAAACTCTGTTTTTTCAACAAAGATCTTGAGCATTACGTATTTTACATTCTTATAGAAGAATGTTTCTGGTGTTCCAAAATTAATTTAATAATTTTTAGCAGGACTCTAGACAGAAAAAATGCTTTTTATTCAAGAATACATGTGTTCAGTAGTTTTATGAGTTTATGCTGGCAGGTAATTTAATTTCTCTGTAGAATCTGTGAATGTGTCTTCACTATAATCAATCTTAATTAGAAATTGCTTTATATGTGTGTACATGTATATATATAGATATAATTTTTAATTTTTTTACTTTTTTTTTTTTTAAGATCCTGGGCCCCCTGTGTTCCTTGCAGGTGAAAGAGTGGGTTCTGCTGGCATTCTGCTCTCATGGAATACACCACTGTATCCAAATGGGAGAATTCTCTCCTATGTAGTTAAATATAAAGAAGTCTGCCCATGGATGCAAACAGCTTATACACAGGTCACAACAAAGCCAGATAGTTTGGAAGTTCTTCTCACCAGTCTTAACCCTGGAACAACTTACGAAATTATGGTAAAAGCTTTACAAATACCTCTTAATACTTTGAATTCTGATTTCTTGTAAGTTGTGTGAGTTTATAGCAGGTTCCTGTAGAGTTTTCTGAGGGACCTTGTTATTTACTGTTGCCATATAACAAAATATATTAGGCAAGTATTTGTTTATGGTAGTGTTTTTAAAATGTACTTAAAATATTCCAGTAAAAATTGTACTGAAATGTATCTTCTTCTATTGATATTGGTATTGACGTATGGCATTATGAGATAAAACATAAAAAGCAACCGGTAGAATTTTCGGAAACATCTAAATCCGTCCTTATCTTCATTGAGATTTAATCTTTCCAGTGACTGGTGCACTTGGGATATTATATGTAGATTACTATATCATCTCAGCCAGCCGCAAAAGTATATCCTCTATATATGGAACTTGTTTACATTGAGATTAGGTGCTCCTGATCTATCTCTAAACTCTTCAACAGGTAGACAGAAATTAACTTATTCTCTTGGCAATATTTGCCAAGCAAGACTTTGTCTGCCTTACTTTTTCATAAGAACCTTGGAGAGGTTCCTCTTTTCAATATCAAGAATTAAATGAAATTATGTGTTGATTTATTTCATTCCATATCATGACCTTGAGGTTACCCCGGTTGGTGCATGGTGCTAATAATGCCAAGACTGTGTTTGATCCTCGTGTGGACCATCCACTGAAGATCTGGACTTGATCCTTGCTGGATCCCTTTTAACTGAGAATATTTTGTGGTACAGCAGAAAGCTATAAAGAAAATTGAACTTGACCAGACTCAGAATAACAGTCTGTCGAAATCCTTTGTGAGGGTGAGGTGCATGTGTGTGTAAGAAAGTAAAAAGTATAACTATTTCTGCCAGTGTGGGAAAGTTGCTTACTGTGAATCCAGTTCTGATGACCATGCTGATAAAAGTCAGTATACCACAGTTGGGGAAATGTTTATTCTTTGGTGTCCTGCCTCCAGCCACCTCTTAAAAACAAACCCCAGAACAATCCTCCACAAAAAAGTTTGTCTGCTATTTGATAAAAGTATTGCCCCCTGACCTATTACCTTTCTGCAAAAAAGACGTGCTTTCCTTGGGTTTCTGCTTTAAGGAAGGTTGATCTGCTCTTGCTAACCTTCAGGAGGCTGAGAAATAAAAGGGAACTTACTCTCATTTTTGCTCTTTTAAGTTATAGTGAGTAAAATAGGAATGCAGAATCTGGTTTAAGTGTATTGTGGTGAGAAAAAGGAGTGCTACTATCATTATTCTTGCTGTTGACTTCTGCATAAAATGGATCCCTATTTTATCAGTCCCTTCTTTTGCTGTGTGGATATTCATATGTGGTTTTCTCAATTTCTTATGCTGTTACATAATTGTTCCCTCTTATTTTTTTTTTACATTTAAACATTGAGTATAAATGGTACAACACAACTGTAAAGGATATGTTCATTTGTATATTTCTAATTTCAAAGCTAAAAGCTGTATCTCTGTCTATTCTTAGGATTTTCATATTCCCTTAAAATATATATACTGTAGATTCTCTAATGTGGATTCTTTCTCTCTTTTCTGTAGGTTGCTGCTGAGAACAGTGCTGGTATTGGAGTGTTTAGTGATCCTTTCCTTTTTCAGACTGCAGAAAGTGGTAAATTTAATAAACCTGCTAATTATTTTAATTAAAGCTGCTCTAATTTGTTCAAATAAAATATTCATGGCAAATTTCATACTTGAAAAAATTCTAATGCATTTAGAACAAAATCCTTATTCTTTTCTTATTCTCTCACTCAGTGGCAAAGGTTCATTTTGTTCTGTTTGCTAATAACAACATTTAGGGTGTGCCCATAGAGGTGTTTCTTGTACACAAAGTCTGTTTCTCTTGGAGCTTTCCTATGCCAGTTTCTAGGAAGGCTGCTTCCAGAAAGCAAGGTCACAGGAGAGCAGGGCTACCTATCAAGTGGATCCATCTGCTGTTGCCTGCAGCAGTTCTAGGAGACAGACTTAGTTGTGGGATCATCTCTGCCACTGTCTACTTAAGTCAATCTGTATTTGTTTAGTGATGGGTTCTGAGAAGCTCAGCACTCAATGTATTTTATTAAATTTTTATGTATTAATTCTGAAGGTAAAAAAAAGTCTGAAATGAAAATTTGACTTGGTGGTTTTGAAGATTAAAAAACATAGTCTGAGTTTGCATAACCTTTACTGATTTAGTGTTTGTGATCTTGCTCATGGTGCAGAAGCAGTTGTGCTTTGGCTGAAGAGCTGGCACCAGACCAGTTGTGCTAGTATGAACCATTCTCAGTGGAATACAGAATTCGTGCTGCCAAGGCAGGGAGTGTCCGTCTGTGCTTAGGCTGATTTCTGTTTGTGTGCAAACTGCAGAGTGAGATATCTCAATGGCAGAAAATCATTGCTCTGCATGAGATTTCTAAAATAATGCAATAATATGAACCCAATATAAGGAGGACTAGTAAACTTGCCACATGGAGCTATATGAAATTATTATTCTTCACTATTCTTTGTGCTTTATTGCTGGTAAAAAACCTTATTTCTGTGAGCTTTATTGTTTATTCATGTTTGACAGAGGACAGCACTGGTATTTCTCCATATGAGAACATAAGCTTTTTACTTTTTGAAGCATTTCTGTCTACCTTTTAAGTAAACCTACTCTTGTTATAAATGTAATTGGAAGGTTTCTTCAAATTCTAGTTGAGCTACATGTCACTAGTGTAACATTTATACTTCTACTTTCTCAGCTTTATTTTTTGTTTCCATTCTTGCTTTGATGACTAAAGAAAGCCAAACATCTTAATCAACACAAAGATGTGACGTTGAAAGTAAGAAAGTTAGCTAGAATATAAAATTATTTAAATGTAAAGGCTTTGGTCTGGGAGGAGGGGAAAGGAGGTGAAAGGTCTGGAAAAGATTTAGCAGGACTGAGAGCACTAAATAGGAGGCTTGGAGGAGCTGTCTCAATTCACCTGTGGAAGGTCTGTAACTGTGGAATGCTGTTTTTGAAGAGTGTAAAAAGCCTTTTTTCCTTGGTACTGAGACAGCTAGTGCAGGACCTGCTGCTGACTGTGTCACATGGGGACAGGACTGAGAGAGTGCCCCAGGGCTCTAATTCACAGGAGAGTTTATTGTGAAAAATCTGATTTAGATGCTGCATCTCATTCCTTTGTGCTGTGATTAATACTGATGCTCTAACAAAAGGCTACAGAAATTGTCACTGATACAAAGAACACCATTTATGCAGTAATAGTGAATATTCCAATTTAATTGAGTTATTTAAAACTACTAAAAATCTATATGCAGCTGAAAAGATGACACAGATAAAGTGAAATAAAACACACCGTGTTGTCAGATGCTCTTAACCAGAAAAAAAATGGGCAAAATGTTTCTACTTCTGTAATAGTAGATGACTTGCTTCTAGGAAGAATATTTTTAAGTTGACCAAACCAATTATTATATATATTATGAGACCGAAGTAATTATGTTTCTAACTTAAACTAGATTGAAAAAGAGCTGGTTGTATATCAGCTACTTTACATGTGTTTGTGAATGATTTTTATGTAATTGCTTCAGAACTTGGAAGCTAGAAATGGCATTACAAAAAAGAAAATAGGAATTTGCTATTTTTCAGTGTGGAGAAGAAAAGTTTATCTCATGCTTTTGTTTGTTTTGTTTTCAAGCTCCAGGTAAAGTAGTGAATCTCACAGTTGAAGCCTTAAATTCTTCAGCTGTAAATCTGATCTGGTTTCTCCCTCGGCAACCAAATGGAAAGATAACTAGTTTCAAGATTAGTGTGAAACATGCAAGAAGTGGAATTGTAGTGAAAGATGTCTTGGTTAAAGTAGAGGACCTTCTGTCTGGGAGGTTACCAGAATGTAATGTAAGTGCTATAAACCTTTTAAATTAGAAATAGGCTCAATCCACAGCACGTCGTTTTAAGATTTGAGACATAAAAATGTGGAGGCTTGCTTTTCAGAAAAATACCAAAACTTTACAAACTTAGCCCCAAGACAGGATAAAATGGATGAAGAAAAACCTTTCTGTTCAAAATAGTTTAAATAGATTGTTTTTGCTTGAAAAGCTCAGTTTAATCAAAGTAAAAACGTTAAGAAAGGTTAAATTTGGCATCCTTTTAACAGAAAATCATGACATAGAATATTTCTATATTTTTCAGCTTTCTGGTTTTTTGTTTTGTTTTGTTTTTGATTGGTTTTGGTTGGGGGTTTTTGTTTGGTTTTGGTTTTTTTTGTTGTTGGTTCTGGGTTTGGGTTTTTTTTTGTTTTATACCCTGTGCAATTAGAAAAAAACTTACAGGGCTTTTTTGGTCAGTGCAGACATACAGTATTGTTAATGTCTTATTTTCTCTATAATGTTTGTCTATGTGCTTTTTATATTTTAAACATATGCGTTATTCTGTGTAACACATTTTGGTATTTTTAAAATACTTCTCATATCAAAATAAAAACCAAACATGATTAGGAGAGTGATTTTCAAAAATGTATTTGTAGTCTGAATTGTTCTTATTATTGGATTCAGACTTATAACCATTGTAACCTTTCAGAATTTCTTGAAGAAAATACTCTTTTCTAGAATTTTTTTCCCTTTTTCCTTCTTACCTTGAGCAGAGTTTTGCAATTAGTCAAATGTCAAAATGAGAAGTAACCAAACTTTGTTCCTTTTTTCTTAATTTTTTTTCCCAACTTCCTACACTTAGTACTTTCATGAAAAGTGAAGTTTTAAATGACAAAAATTATCATAACTTTGTTTTCAGATTTTATTTGAAAGATTGTCATAGGCATTGCAAAGATTCCTGACACCAGGATGATTTAATTCCGCACTCGGAAGGCAGGCTGCTACCTACTGAACCAGAAGCTCTGGTCACCATAATGCCTAGCAATTTTTCAGTTGTCTCCTGGCACTATGAATTTAGAAACTCTTGTCAGGTTTTATCCACTGTATATGGATATATGTATGCTATACATGTGTATGCACATACAGATGTAGAACATATATGTGATGCAAAAGGACCTCACTAGGAATTTTTTTTTTTCCAAGAGAGAGACTGAATGCTGAACTTGGGAACTGGGAATAACTAAATGAATCCTAGAGAGATGCTTCTGTTCAGTCACATTTGAGATATTTTTGAATAAAGCAGGAAACTATAATACTGTCACTAACAGGATGTACTAGCACAATCTGCCTAAATTTGGAAATTGAAGTATAAAAAGGAGAACAAATTTAGGGTAATTTTTTTCAAAGATGGTCTGCCTTTTTTAATCTACATATATTTACAATTATAGATTATAGATGCAGCTTATTATGTTTCATATTTTGTATTTATAGGATAAGAGTGAATCATTTTTGTGGAGTACTACCACTCCTTCAACTACTTTTGGGAAATCCACAATTCTTTCACAGACTACAATGACACCAAGTACAGAGGCACCGAGTCAGATGAGCTCTGTTTGGAGTGAACCAATCAGCTTTGTTGTCGCTAACCTCAGGCCCTACACCACCTATCTTTTTGAAGTCTCTGCAGTTACCACTGAAGCCGGCTACATTGACAGTGCAATTGTCCGGACACCCGAATCAGGTACATACAACACATGCTGCTTTCAAGTGGCAATACAGTTCTCAGATTTATGTGAAAAACTTCAAAATATAGGTTTGATTTTCTTCTGCAAGATACTTCAGTGCAAATCTGTCTTCATGTGTATCATGCTTTTATATTTGCATGATTGTTTAATTTTACTTGATGTAATCAACTGAAAATGTATATAACTACTAAAGTACCTAATAATGTACAGTGAGTGGGAGTTCAGTTTTTGCTAGGAGTCAAAGATACCAAAGTTATGCTAAGGACAGATCAAATTTTATTAAAATCTGATGACAATTTAAGAACTGCAATTAATCAAATAATGGCAGAAGAATTAAAAATAAAGATGAAGGAAAAAGGTGACAGGCATAGTATTCTAAAAATATGTGTATTGTGTACATAGCAATGCACTTAAAGCTTCTTTTCCTTTGTAGAGAAATAAACCATATAAAGAAAATTTCTGTACTTAGGTTCCCAATCTGGGCTAAACTGCAGAAAGTTGTTCACTGCTGAAGAAATCTTTAAGTACTAGGTGAAGTTGATTTTTGATTACCTGCAATGCACTGGGAAGTCAGAATTAGAAACAAAGGTTCAGGAGCAGGACTTCTATAATGGTTTAGGTGGTGGGCAACACTGTTAATATGGCTATACCAAAAAGACATTCCAGAGGAATGTTTTTCTGGCTTTCTGTTTGCTAGTGCATCATTCTTTTGCTTGGCATGGTTTGATGTTACTTGGTTCCCTTTCAGACATACAAAATAGATAGCAGTGTTCTGATGAAAGGAAATTTTATTCCCTCCTAGAAAAGTTCATTTGAATTGCTTTGACAAAATTTCAATAGCCTTAATTTGCTGCATTGTCTAGGGTTAATGATATTTTGGTCTGTTGCTCTTCTAATGATTTCAGGGCTAATTTCTGGTTTATTTTTCACCTTTGTCTCTTAGGGATTATTTGCATACTATGAGCTCTCTTGATACCTTTCCTAAGAATTACCTTAAAAAAGAAATTAACTAATTTTAGTGAGATACACTTTTATAGCTTCCCTTCAAAATATTTAATGTTTATGTTTCAAATTAATTGTCTGATATGGGGTCCTTGAATATCCTAATATAAAGTATTTTACATTCAAATACTTTTTCCAATATCATTTAAGTTCCAGAAGACCCACCACAGAATTTTGCCAAGAGCAACATTACAGCAAAGTCTTTCTCAGTAATGTGGGACCCACCAACTATAGTAACAGGGAAGTTTAGTTACAGAGTTGAGCTGTATGGACCTTCTGGTAAGTCAGAGTGTATGTTACCATTTAAATTTATTTTTTTTTGGTGATTATTTCCTTACACTTGCATTCTTCTGTGCCTGCCAATAAAAAATGGATATTCAAAAGCAGTGTTATTAATCCTTTTTTACTCTTACATGTTTTAATGGTTTTTTAGATTACATTTAAGGGAAAAGTCAGTCCATCACTAGGAAGAGTATACAATTAAATTCACATTAGATATTCTTAAGAATGGAGAAAATCAACTTTTTTTCACTCTTCCAGGAGATGACAGGCTAAGCATAGCTGAATTGCTGTGCTTATCAAAATTTTCTGTATCTTACCTTTACTCTTTTCTATTTCTGTTAAAGATTTCTGGAGAATTTTCATTCTCATGCATTATGCAATAAACTCTTTAAGTCTGTTTTGATGTTTTTGCAATTTTTTTTTACTCAGACATGAATAGATAAAGAAATTATATAAGTTCCTGTAGTTAAGCAAGACATTTGTGAGCAGTATTCTAATGTTTTTATGGGACCACACAGGAAAAGTAATAGAAATTTGGTTTTTTTATTTTAGATCTCTTCCTCTTAAAACTCACACCTCCTTGAAGTCACTTGTTTGGTTGGTTGGTTGGTTGGTTGGTTTATTCCCCATACATTCAATATTATTCCCCTGAAGTTGATTCCCAATTAGCTTTTCCCCAGACAAATTTGGCTTTTCATTTGTTCATCATCCTGGAAAGCAACCTTAGACTGTTTCTATTTTTGAGCTAGAATCTCTTTGTTTTTAATTCCAGGTTATATTCTAGATAACAGTACAAAAGACCATAAGTTCATGTTTAGTAACCTCATGCCGTTTACAACATACGATGTGTACGTTGGTGCTGAGACGAGTGCTGGGGTGGGGCCAAAGACCAACCTTACAGTTTTCACTCCTGCAGATGGTAAGTAAGCACAGACAAGCAAAATAAATGGACTGAACATGATACAGAGTTCCAGTTTTCCCTTCAGAGCCTTTAAGGTATGTTGCAAGGGAGAGAATGGGTATAAGAGCACTGTAAGATTATTAAAAAAATATTAAAAAGACCTAAAAAAAAGAAATTATCTGAAGATTCTTATGTAATTTATTTGTTTTTGTCAAGTTCATACTCTGTCAGTACATTTATCTGCTATCAGAAGCCTTAAGAGATTGTGGAAAAAACGTAGTTTCTTTCATACTGTAATTAAGTTGCAGGGCCCCCTCTTCCCCGTTAGATGGCAGCGAGAGGAAAAGAAAGACCGGAGCAGGATTCCCCGCGGCTGGTTCGTTCAGGGCCCATGTTGCTTATTAAACCTCTTGTTTGACTAATTCTCGCTAAATCCAATGCCCCGTCCCCATCTCTGATGGAGCCACCCTTACCAGGGACCATAGCTCTGAAGCAGACCCAACATCGCGGTCTTGTCCCAATACAGTCAAGTGGTTGGTTCTGCCTCTGAGCCCCCAGTTCTCTGGTTTTGGACAAATAGTCAACTCACCAGGTTAGAGTCCTTGTTTGCATAGAAATGTTTTCTTTTATATGTATATGAAATTGTGTGGGATTCTTGGTCAACATTTGAAGATGCAAAGAGAGAAAAGTTGAGATTTGGTGTGTAATAGACAGACAGTTTCAACATTTTTTTTCTGTCTTATGTTTATGCCACTAAACACAAATTTAGAAAATCTCTGCCTCATTGATTGCTGGCAGTGTTTACTGTCAAGGTGTAACTCTGGGAGGAAAACCTATTTTTATTTATTGTAGTCTTTCCTGAATGATCTGCTTTTGGCAGCTCTCAGAGACAATTTCCAGAGATGGCCTGTCTGAGTACAGTCAGTCATTCCCATCTTGTGTTGAAATGCACTGTCAGAAGCCAAAGGAATTTTGGTGGTTTTGGTGTTCTTTTAGCATAACATGGAGTGTCTTATTTTAATGCCAAATCTAAAAATCCTCATTATGCAAGTAATTTCAAAATTGTCTTTTACTGAAGTGTATTAGGAAAGAAAATTTTTTTTAGTATCAAATCTGAATATCATTCTATTGAATTTAAATGCATTTTATCTCTGGTGGTCCCATGGAAATCACAATATAGTTAATACTGACTATTTAAAGAAGAAATTATACAAACCATATAATTTCTATCTATCATTTATATAAGTATACAATTTGTATCTATAATTTCACATAATTATAGATAGAAACCATATATACAATATAAATAAAGTTATATAAACATAAATAAAATTATATAAACCAGTTGTAAAAGGGAAATTAGCAGGCTGTATCACTAAAACTTTTTCACAGTTTTTTACTTCATTCTTGTATGGCTTTGATGATTTTAGAGCTAACCTTTCATTTTCAAGTATACTTAAGATTCTGTATAGAAAAATAGCAAAGGTCTGCTTGATTCTAATCAAGTAGACTTCAGCAGAGCTATCCTGGTTCATATCATCTTAGTCTCTGACCATACTCATACACGTCTTATCTGTTTAAAAAAAAAAGGCTTGCATATTTTTAGAACTGTAACTTGTTTGCTAGGAAAACATGTGAAGGAAGTCTCTACCCTGCACAGGATAACTCAAAAGATAAGGATGTGAAATTTTACTGTTTATTGTACTTTACACACAGTGCTTGAAAAACCTTGTGATAACCACAAGTGTTTAAGTAAATCAAACGTCTTCTTGAATATTTAGTCCCAGGTGCTGTATCAGATTTACAATTAGCAGAAGTGGAAGCCACATATATAAAAATTGTTTGGAGGAAGCCACGGCAACCAAATGGAATCATTACTCAGTACAGAGTTAAAGTAAATGTGCAGAAAACATTTGTCACTCTGGAAAACACTGTTCTTGGAGATAAAAATAAGGTATTATTTTTTTTTTTTAATATGGTTTTTTTGTTATATTAAATTTGCTCTCTGCCTTGTCTGACATTTACAGAACGTGGAACTAGCTCCCACAGATGAGTTGTCGATGTCTTTGAAAGTCACCTTCCTCAGTCTACTCACTTTCTCCAACTGACTTTCAAAAAGATTCCAATAATGCTATTTCCACAACATGAAGAAATAAATAATTCTGGCAGAATGATCCAGCTGCTGAAGGCAGGAAGCCATAGCCCACAATTTTGTCCTTCTGAGTTCTTGAATTCTTTGCGGGGTAGGGTGGCCATACTCAAAGAGTACAGATTTATGTGCCTAGATTGATACACGGCTGCTCAGTCAAACCTCTGGAACGTGTGGGTACGAACCCTGTGGAGACGTGAATGCAGCACAAGTGTCCCAAGGCTGGTTAAGTGTTCTACTAGCAAGGCAGACAGGCCTAGACTTTCTGCCTCCTTTTGTATCCTTGAATTCACATGTGTGATACGGCATGCTGAACTCCATGCTTTGGTTCCATACTAAGGATATCTGTGCACATCTATGGGATCATATCTCTTATGGGACTTTACGCTGTCAATCAGTCTAGCTCCTGGATTTTGGGTGCTGAAGTGCTTTACATGCTTAGAGGAACAGCTCTGAATGTGCAGCACAGAGCTGTAGACCCCTAACAAACATTTAGCTCAGGATTGAATTCTTTCTGTGGTAGGGCTTTTTGGGTTGAATTTTGAATACAGGTGCCCAAAGTCTGCGTAATTCCTTATTTTTTCAGACAATGATGTCTTTCACTGGATCTGAAGCGGATTCTAAGTTTTTGATGTACAGCTCAATGAAGGAGTTCACTTTCAAGTTGAATGATATGCATTAAGTAGAGCCCTGAAGTCAAACGTTAAATAAGGAGTAAGGGGGAAAAAAAAGAGGATAAGGATCCATTCATTAAACCGGGCAGGCATCCTTGGAAAATGAAAGTATATAACTCTGTAATTAAAGATTGTATCATAGTCCAGACACAAAAAATTAAAGTAGTCTGCACAGCAATGTTTTAGCAATGGAATTTTCTAATTTTTGAGTTCTTAGTGCTGCATCATTGCTGCTTTATTATAATCTATTGAATGTAATTTTCCAATTAAAAACCAAAACAAATCATAATAAACACTGCTTTATGTAGAACCCCATTGACCCAAGCTTAGAGCATATACAGGATTTGAAGTGGCAGATCCACAGTGCTAATGGGACTCAATAACCAGTAGCAATAAAAAGCTGCTGTCTTATATACTGGAAAAGCCTCATAAGCAAAAAGTATTTCCAGGTGACCTATTATTTTTCTGTAAAATGCTGGTGAAGATGAGTCTTATATGGCTTTTACCTCTTGGTACTTAGGTGAGATTGATGCTCTGTCTGTGCCTGTGGCTAATGCACCCCCAGTTAAAGGAGTAAAGAAGCGGCTTTGCCCTCCCTCTACCCAGAGTCCATAGGGAAAGCACTAATGTGTATTAGTTACATCACTGTACAAGCATCTCTTTCTGGCAATGAGGTGGGCCATATGTGTGAGCAGGGAGTGTTCCAGATGACAGCAGAACAATTCAGAGATACTGGAGTCCTGGATTTGGTCCCAGATTTTGAAGGGGCATGAAGATCTGGTGCTAACGCACCATTTTGTACCTATGCTCTATCCTCTCTCTCTTTTCTGCTTCTGTTTCTCCTCTCTTTGTTATTCTTGCTCCACTTGTATCTACTGCCATCCCTTTCCAACATTTATTCTGTGCCTCTTCTGTCCTAGAGGCCCCTATATCACCTACCTCCCTTTCACTCTCCCTTCTCACAGATATACTCCCTTATTTTTCCTCTCCCCTTTATTTCATTAGCTTCTGGTTTTCTCCCTCCTCTTATTCCCTCTCAGAGATCTAGTCAACCTTTTCTTGAGGGGCTGGAATGGCCATCTGAAATCCTCTTGTTTTTAATGCCTGCTGCCTTCTTTTGGAATATGGTTAGTACAAATGGAATCTCCCAAGTTCAGATGTATATCTATTCAATATAGCTCCAAGGATATAACTTTAATTAAAGGCCTTACTCTAAAATTGCCACCTTAATATATAATACATATTTTAAGAAATTTTTTTAAAGTGATGCTTGATCAAACAATAACCAGAATAAAATGTTATGGACTACTGACAGCTAAGCATTTTTAAGATAAAGATTATATTTTTCAAATTATTTTAATGAACAATGATGTTTGTGTGCCACCATTTATATAGTATGTATGTGTATGCACAAATATACAAGCATTATTTCTATATTATATATAAATTAAATTATGTAATTTAGTGATGACTAGGTTTCAGATTTCTTCTGATATTTCTAATTTTTAGTATCTGATTGATTCTTTGGAACCATATGCAATAAAAGAAAATGTCAGACCTTCTTCTCCCACTTGGAATTCAGTGGAAGCAGACAATGATTTGTATGAAGGTTCAGCTGAAATGTTTTCCAGCATTCAGACAGCTTCCCCAGTAATATTTACAAGTGTATCTGGTGATAATTTGCCTGCTATAAATGGACATGCAGAATTACATTCTGGTTCAGGTAAGGTATTTTAGGATATTTTTCTACCGCCTTCTTTGTTCTGAAGGACCCCCACCACTGTCCCAGATACGATCTTTAGCACATGGTTCAAGCAAATTATAAATGGGTCATTTGCTGGAGTCAGATTTTTTTACTACCAAATAACCTTCTGAAGCAAATGGGAATGCCACACAGGCAGGAACTAGCCCCTTGTCACCCAGCTGACCTTCTTCGTAGTGAAAGGGGCACCCGAAAGCCATCAGCCAAGCTGCATAGACAATCAGTTATTACAGTTGCCAAAGCAGGTGTGATTGTCAGGGATTAACATATCTCCAAGCCCTTCAGAGACCTTGATTTCTCTAAGCCTTTTGACTAATAGGTTTTGAAATGTCAGTGAAGGTAAATAGGTCAAAAAGTTACAACTTTGCTATATGGGTTACAAACAGGTGGAGATGACCCCATGACATGGTGATGTCATTAGTGAGTACACTTGTTCTGTATTATCAATGGACCACTGTTTCTTTTCCAAGTATGGATATTTACAAATCATTAAGCAGCCTTCAGCTGACAGGCCGGGATTTCAAATACCACTCAACATTTTCACAGCGTTTTGAACAGTGGAGAGAAAATTTAAACAGGGTTTTTTTTTTTAAATTTTTTAATTAATTTAAGTCACTGAATTCATCTATATGCACCAGTATCTAAAATCAGAATTTAATCCATTGTATCACTACAGTGGATATTTTCTGTGCTGTGTTGATTCTGAAGAATCTTCTTTGTTTTACACAGGAAATATACAGGGTTTTAAATGTAAATTTTCTTTTTATGGCTTCATTCAACTTGAAGTATTGAGTTGCTAAAACATGTCTGTGTTGCTGAAAATTGATTTCAGCTAGCATCTGTTGTGGTCCGGCATACAAGTATTATTTTATAGGAGTTATTATAGTAGTTAAAGCTGTTGACAGCCAAATTTTCAACAGGGTCTGCTGATTTTTCAATGCTTTCATTTTAATGCCCTTCTCACTGAACTCTGAGCCTGATATTCAGATATGCAAAGCACCCACAGTTTTTCATGTTGCACTGGCATAATGACTGCTTTACAGCAGATGATTTTGGCTAGCACAGTTGTATTGTAGCTGACTTTGAACTTCATTGTAAGTGCACCCAAATCTCTTTGTGGGCATGCATGGCTTCTTCATTCTACTGACCACAACTCTTCTGCTAAAAATACCAGTGTGAAAGGATCTGTGAAGGCAGCCTTTCCAAGTATAGTTACAGCACCGTTGGGAGGGCAAGGAAGAGGGAATCTGTCTTTCTCAATTAAAAATATTTAAAACCCCTCAAAAGCTCCATCAATCTAGGAGCCATTGTTCTGAAATCAGTGGAGAGACTAGCTCTTATACAAATATACCCTTTCCTAGTTTCTAGGGGATTTGTCACAAAACCTCACAATTCTGCTTGTTTCTCATTCATTTGTTCACCCAGGCCAATCTATCTATTGTAGACATGAAAATGGGCCTATAATAGACTCTCCTTTGGGGAGTTAAGAGGTGGAATGTAGACTTTTCTTTATATTTTTATAATTGACACGAAAGTTAATTCTTATACAATAAAATAGTTTGAGGTTGCCGTGCCGAAGTGAGTTTAGAAAGCATAAGAAATAAAATGACTTTACAAGTAAGTTGCGATTTCTCTCTGTTTACTCACAGATAATCAATATAACATCGACATTTTGGCTGAAGAACTGTCATATGTTATAAAGGGCCTCACACCTTTCACAGATTACACAATTAGTGTGTCTGCTTTCACTGCTGTTGGAGAAGGACCACCATCAGTTCTTGCAGTCAGGACACATGAACAAGGTAGATTGGTGTAACTCTGATTTGTCAAAATTAACATACATGACTTATCTCACTGACTGAAGTTTTTTTAGTAATTTATTTACTTATTGCTATATTTTTATGTTTTTGTCTAAGTCCCAAGCTCAGTACAAAATATATCTTACAAGAATATTAGCTCCTCCTCTGTTTTGCTGTATTGGGATCCTCCAGCAAATCCCAACGGGAAAATCATTCATTATACTGTTTATGCGATGGAACTGGATACAAAAAGAGCATTTAATGAAACAACTTCCAACAACACCTTACTTATGACAGGTACAGTGTCATTTGATTAAAAAAGGTAAATATTTAAACTTGCAAGTACATTAAAAAAATTATTTTTTTCCACTTTTATATAATGTAGCCTTTTGAAATGTAGGTGGATCAAATCTCAGACATTCACACACATCCACACAGACACAAAAACAAGTCTAGGACACTACTGTCAGACTTATCTACTGTGGAGGAATATGTAGGGAATGTGAGATGGGAGAAGAGGTCAATGTAAGATAAACAGTAATTTTCGAAATTGTACAAGTAGTAATTTGTGAAATTGATTTCTTCTTGGAATATTTGCCTCAGCATCTTGTGTCCACACAGGGAAATATTCCTAAATTGTCAAGTCTTTTTCAGACTTGAATTTTTTCACAGTATTTCTCTGACATTAATGACAATTTTCTTATTTTAAGGTGGTATTTTTTATAGTAATTGAAGCAAACACATTCCTAATGGAGTTTCAGGTATTTCTTGATGTTAATCAGAATTATGCATATAGACTAAACCCCCATATTTGGATGTTCATGTATGCGTCTTTTGTTTTGACAAATAAATTCTTTAAGCTATTTACTGGGTTGAAGCTAGTTGACTTACTTAAAAATCTGCTGATATATTTGCAATGGTATGTGCATATTCTTTTAGGTGACAAAAGTGTATCAAAAATCCTTAGAACAGTATCCAGTATTATAGTTTTATAAGTAGCTATGACAAAAGAGGTCAACAGTCCTGTTTACAAAGAGTCAAGATTTTTTTGCTTAATCTTTTCAGGTTTAAAGAAGTACACAAATTATAAAATGAGAGTTGCAGCCTCTACTGCAGTTGGAGAAAGTGCTTTGTCTGAAGAGAATGACGTCTTTGTGCGGACTCCTGAGGACGGTAATACATTGTTTGCAATGATGATTTATTTTCTGTACTCAAGTTTGTGTTTGTTCAGAAACAATGCCGGCACATACATAAAGGGGGAAGAAAGTGTATAAATAAAATCAATGTTGGAATTTTTAGTCTTCTATCTCTCAGTGACTTCATTCAGACCATTTTTAGGTAAATGCTGAAAAGTAATAATGAAAGCTGCAGCATGGCCTGCAATCAATTAATTTCAACTGTGATAGACAAATGTAAGGAAAGCTGCAGAGCTGAGGTCTCTCTCTCAAAATAATGTGCCTCTAGCACCTCTCCAAACCATAATATTTGTGACCCCATCTTACCTTCTTTTTTTTTCATGTTATCATATGTAAGTTAGGTTGGTTTTGAAGTATATGGACATGGCTGCTTTCAGCAATTCAGAGGCCATATTGCTATTTGTAAGCAAAGAAGCTGATAAAGTGAAGATTTTTTTTTTCTAAATATTATATGCAATTGTTTTTTATAGATTTTATTAATTTTAAGACTGATCAATTGTTTTAATGTAGGGTATAATACTAAGTTTTGAAGATTCCTGAATCTTCCTCTCTTGCTTGCAAGGCAGTCTCAGCCCATGAAGGTGTTGGGGCAAGAGCTGGAGTTGTCATTGGCTTCTGCAAACAAAACATGGCAATTCAATTTGCAGAGCAGAGTCATGAATATTAATCTTTTCTCATTTGTATCAAGTTTGTATTTTCACTGCTTTCAGCAAAATTATTTCCAGTTCTTACCGAAGTAATACAGAGGCTGATAGGCCAATTGTCTTTTATCTCTCTCATTGTCAAATGTACTACAATACAAGAAAAATAATTGACTATCAATAAAGGAGAGGAAAGGACTACAGGATTAAAAATCATGGGTATTTATGAAGCTTAGGTGATTTGAATAACCACACAAAATATCAAATTAAACAGTGAAACTTAAAATGCTTGCAAATATTTTTAAAATTTACATGCTTCTATGCTATTCAGTTTTTTTCCAGAGGAAAGGCATATCACAAGAACAGAAAATTACTTATATAAGTATTCTTTTCTCTGAAAGCTTACAGTTTCTTGCCTTTGAGTGTTAAAGAAATTTTTCAGAATAGAGTTTCAGGCCAACAGTTTATTCATTCGTAAGGGGAGTGCAAGGCTTGAGAAAACTAGTTAGAAACCCACCAATAATTCTTGTCTTTTTATAAGTTTATGCATAGTTGTTTATCTTTTCCTTGTTGTTTGGCTTTCCTGAGGTAATTCAGGCTGAGATTTGCATCTCCTAACTCTATCCAACCTAGGAACAACATTTGTTTGACTCTTGAAAAGAGAGATACCTCCAAATAAAAGATTCACTACAACAGTCTTAGATAACTTGCATTAGGATGGAAGATATTAGGCTGTTGCATTTAAATATTTTACCATGCCAGATAAATGGCAAAATGCATTTCAATTAAAAATAAGCTTCTTCACCTGGGAAATATCCACGTGGGCAGTCTTGTCATCCAGAGAGCAGTGATCTGTTACAGTTAACACTTTCTAATCATGTGCTCAGAAATTAGAAATGAAAGTGATTTGTGACACCTTTTTTTAGCAAAAATATTCATGATGAATTCTGAAATATCTGCATATGGGTATTTGTACACAAACTGAATCCTATAATCCTGGGTAGGTAGTGTATTTTTCTTTTTATTTTGTAGAAGATTATTTTAAGGGTGAAGTGGTAAAGCCTTCAGAGGAATCAAAGTTGACATTCAGAGCTGATTTTATTCGTAAGTGCAGCCCACTCTCCTTCAACACTTCCATGCCTCATTACCTCACTGGAGTCATACATTCCCTGTAGATTTAGCCAGCACACTGCCCTGGAGCTGGACTTGTTTTGTGCATGACCTTCACACCAGAGTACGCAAGATTTACACTGGGTTCACTAAAGGGAATTTACTTACAGTGCATACAGTCCCTTTCTTGGTTCAGTATTTGATTGAGTGAATTGAGAAGGGTGGTTATTTACGTAGAAAGCAGTAAGAGGACATTAATCTAAATTTAAAGAACTAGATATAAGGAAGCAATGAGAGAATTTGAAGGACGAGTCTGCGTGAGACTGGTAGGGAGAAGAAATTCTTTTTCTTAATAAATGCAGTTTCAGATAGATGTAGAAGGGGATGAGAAAAGAAATTACAGAAAATCTAAAGTGTCATAATGCAAAAAGATGCCTAGTTTTATGAGTGGAAAAGAGACATACCAAAATGAACTGAGGTAAAAAGCTGTAAGGCTTTGAGAAGGAGAGTGAGAGAGTATGTGTAGCCCTTTTGGTACAGTTAGGATCCACTGTCAGGATCCAAATAGGTTTATGATCTCAGTTCTGTATTCAGTTAATTGAAAGGGTTTTTTTCCTGATTTCTGTATTGCAGAACCAGACTCCCCACCTCAAAACATAGAATTAATAAATGTAACTGCAACAGAAATAAATCTGAGATGGTTACCACCTGAGCAGCCGAATGGTCTCATCACTCACTATGAAGTTCTCTACAGTGATTCCAATGATTTTTTTACTAAAAATGCCTCATCTACAAGCATATCACTAAGTGAAATGAAGCCATATACTCTCTACAACATCTCAGTAAGGGCATTCACCAGACTTGGCCATGGGAATCAATCTTCTTTTCCACTTCTGGTCAGAACTTCTGAAACTGGTGAGTACATTATATATTTCTTTTTAATGAAAATTTTTGACAAGAAACTGCTTTAGGATAATCTTTAATGCCCAGGAGATAAATTCTATTAATTAAAAAAAAATTTGCTTGCTTTGCAAAGCAGTAAGTTTGAATCACCTTTTTGTCTTTTATATACAAAGCAAAACAGCAAGGCTAGCTGCTCGGTAAGGGCTGGGCAGCCAAGAGCCGAGGGGTCCCTGGGCCAGCTGGGCAGAGGCCTCACTAGCCAGGACTTGTCTC
The DNA here is from genome assembly GCA_013400915.1 of Pardalotus punctatus. Classification (NCBI taxonomy): domain Eukaryota; kingdom Metazoa; phylum Chordata; class Aves; order Passeriformes; family Pardalotidae; genus Pardalotus; species Pardalotus punctatus. Next base: position 956,562 of record VZTX01011986.1, read on the forward strand.
AAATCAATGAAACTGACTGAAATCTTCTGTAATTTTTTTCTTCTAGTTCCTGATTCTGCACCAGAAAATGTAACCTATAGGAACATCTCATCCACAGAAATTGAATTATCATTTTTTCCACCATCCATTCCCAATGGAATCATACAGACTTACACAATATATCTCACGAGGACTAATGGGACTGAGGAAAGAGTCATAAACACTACTCTTCTGACACTACATATTACAGGCCAGTATATAATGATCTGGAATTTATGGCAACTGTAAGTTATTCTGAGAAGTGTGCAACAGACAGAGATAAATTATTAGTTTATTGGTTGGACCTTTTCCTTCTTGTCTTTACATAAAGTTTTTTGCTGCCTGTCCTGAGAAATAACTTGTGCCCTGCCATAATGAGGTGAAATGGGAAATGGTTATTGAATGGTAGAGAGTCTAACAAATATCTCACTGCAATTTAGATGTTTAAAGTACAAGGAACTTCAATAGACATCTTTGCAGACCTATCATTGTAACAAAGTAGACCCTCAAGTCACCTGCATATCTTTCTGATCTTATTTTGGATAAAAATAGTGGGTAAAAATTTCTGGATAAAAAACGCCCCTTTCCAATCACCTTTGCATCTTTTCCTAAGTTCTGTCATTATTGCTGTGGCATGGCACAGCAATTAATGCTGGGAGCTCAGTACCTTCACCACTACATTTTCAGAGTACAGCCAAGGACAAACTGCAAAGCAATCTAGGAATATGAAGTATAAACTCATAATAAAGGCTTTGCCTCTTCTTTTGCAAAATACTTTTGTGTTCCAAGCTTTCCTAATGCTTATTTCAGTCTCTAATAACACAGATCAGTGTGACAGGCCTGTTCAGCACTTCAAAAATCCTTATGGTCCATGAGAAAACTAATTTTTCCCATTGAATGGTTGTTCTATTGAATTATTCTTTTTTTATTTAGGTTTAAATAAATATACAGAATATACTGTAGAAGTGTCTGCTAGTACCATGATGGGGGAGGGCCTTCGTAGTTCACCTCTGCATATACTAACTAATGAAGATGGTAAGTCAGAACAGCATTTTCACTGCATCATTGTCTACCAGTATTCTTCATTTACTCTTACACTTTGTGCCAGATGTGCTTAAGCTTTATGCACTTTTTTTGACAGTTATGTCTCTCCATTGCTATCTGTAGCTATGTATCTACACACAAACATATCCATCCATCCGTCCATCCATCCATTCATGTATTTACCAGTATAAGCTACATGAATTGTCACAATTGGTGTTCATGGATACTTGGTCTTACCAGTATCTTACGAGTTTGAAGAATCTTAATTTACTCATATTATTTCAATCTAATACATGACATGGTAGAATTAAATACTGTATTTTGTTTTTCAGTGATGTGAGAGCTGGGGAAAGGGAAAACCACAAAAAGGCAGTTTGAATGGTCCAGGGACATATCTGTGTTTTTTTTTAGTGAGAGATTTTTGTATTCTTCTAAACAGATGTATGTATAGATACACATAGATAGATAAGAAATAATTAATATTAAGAAAATGCTCAACGTCTATTATTTGTAGCACAGGACTTCTAAACTGGGCAGGGGAGTATTTTATACTGTAGGCTGAGGGTAGAACACAGTTGTTGCGACACCTGCTCATTCATATAGTAGGTCACAAATCAGAAGAGGAGCCTTAAAATTACATTCGTGCTTCCAGTACACAATGTAGTTGTGGGAAGTTATCATTTGTGACCTCTCTAGATTCTGCAGGGGGATCCTGAAAAAAAATTTATAATATAAATCTTAACTTAGGTGCTGTGAGTCACATTTTGGAGAAGCCTGTTGCTCTCCATTGTGTTGGGAGAAAAATCTCTAGGAATCTATTTTAAAGTGGCGTTGACACAAACAACCCACAAGCCACACCATCAGTAAAAAAACTTTGCTCAAGGGTTATGTTGTTGAAAACAGCTAATTTGGATAAATCCTTTTTTTTTAGCAGAGAGTATTTTTATTTAGATCAATGTTGTCTCTATTCCCCAGGAAAAAAGATCCTCTGAATAAGAACTGTAGGAACTGTAGAATGAACTAGACATACAAAAAAGACGACATCCACCATATGACAGATCTTTTATTATATAGCCACTGAGGATAATATAACAAGTAAAACACGAAATACAGCTGTCAACATTTTTCACTAGCAAATACACTCACTGAATTCAGTGAACCTTTGTTCATGAAAATTACAAAATATTTTTTCTTAAATGTAAAGAGTTATAAAACCTTTATGCCAACTTTTGAGATCGTGAAAGGAACAAGAAGTGAAAAACAACAATATTTATAATACACCACATGTTCCATATTCACAAGAACACAGTGTTCCAAGGTCCAGACCAAATGTTTCATAGATTTGCTAATAGTTATGCTCATATTCTCAATTTTCATGCATGACTACAGCTATGACCTGAATTTTTAGTGCATGATGCTCTTTGGTTTAATTTGAGAAAAACAAATGTAATTCTAATATTACTTCATAGTGATACACAGGTCCGTGAATAAAGATGAAGAAAAAGATTAATTTCTCAATAACATTCTGATAATAAAGCAGTATCACTTATGCATACATGAGTTATTTTTCCTCAGCAAAATTAATAAGAACCCTAGAATGAAATCAAACACGGTCTAACCTTTTCATTTACTTACAATGGTTCCCTGCAAAATCGGGATATGGTGTCATCTAGACATCATCTTAAAATGAATTTTTAGGGTCTCAGTGAATGGCTATTTTTTCATTTGCCCTTGTGACGTGTTAAATGTATGAATGTGGTCCTTATTCGATAGAGTGAATAGATTATACTGCTGCCTATTATCCCACAATTTTGTCATCTCTCAATGCCATTCTTATCCATTTTTCCACCTTTTGGTGCTTTGTGTAATTCTTTACAGTACCTTTTTATTTTTTCCCCAGGGGAACTATTATGCTGTATTTTACATGTGTTCATATCTGTAAAGCTCTTGCTTTGATTAGAATGGGAGAAAAAATTATGGCAATGTAATTGGACAGTAGGTGAATCACTGTGACCTAGCCATTGCTCTGTTTTCTCATGAGGTACTTTTTCCATTGAATCACAGAAACAGATGTTCTAACACCACCATGCAAAATCTTCTTTTATCATCTGTCAGAAAAAGGAAAAGAAGCTGTGCCTTAGCATTAGTTGATGGATACTGTACCAGTGTGGCACAAGGTTAACTTTCTATCACAAATAATTAAAAGCCTGTTTAAGGATGCTGTGTATCCCATTGATCTTAGCTGTTTAACAAGATGTTGTGTCCTGTTCTCTCACTTTATAGCTCCAAGTTCTCCTCCACAATCCCTCTCTGTAAAACAGTTGTTGGGTGTCACTGTGAAGTTGTCATGGAAACCTCCACTGGAGCCAAATGGAATTATCCTCTATTACACAGTTTATGTCTGGTAAGATTTTTCTGGAAGTAGTTCTGAGGATAAATATTAATCTGTAACCTATCAGGAATGTTAGATTTTTCTTACACAATGTGTTGATTGTGTGTTTTGGGAGAACAAATACTAATCCAGCACTTAAAATACTAGACTTTTTTATATGCAAATTCAGAGCAGACAAAAATTGGGGTAACAATTTCAATATTTTGTAAGCATTTTCAACATTTTTCCAAGGGTTATGCTACAGTAACGGAATTCAAATTTAAACAAGAGCATGGTGACTGTTTTCATTATAATCTGATTAGGCCTACTGCAAGGCAGGGCACAAGCCCGTGCTGAATTTTCAAGGAGATTTGAAATAGGCTTAAAAAAGAGAAATACTGCCTCCTTTTATAGACATGTGTAAAAGCCATGTTCAGAGTCTTTGTATGTGCTATTAGTTATGTCTACTGTTATGTTTTGTATTTATTACATTCATAGGAAACAAGTATTTTTAAAAGATACTTTTCATTTATTGTGTTTTGGTTTTTTCTATCTAACCTTTTTCTTTTTAATTTTTTCCCCCTGATATCCTCCTGTGATATTTTTTCACCTTTACAAAGGAGTTTTGTCACTTCGAAACTTGCAGTTTCTGTCCTGTTCCTTGCATAACATAGTTCGGTATAGTGACATGGCATATCTTCAAAGACCTCTAACTTCTGCTGGGAGTGAAAACATTTTTTATTGGTCACTTTTAATATTTTGCATTTATGCTTTACTGTTTTATTGCAACTACTAAGGTGTAGGAAGCAAATACTAAAGTGCACCTTATAAGATAAGAACCAGATGTACAAATTTATAGTTGTTATGGGCACTCTACTCTTGAGCTTACATTTATTATTTTATTGTTATTTGGCAGTTTTGGGGTAGGGTTTGGCCTCAGTCACTATTAATTTTTTTTTAAATTTTCTTAATTATAGTTTCTAGTTAAGTTGGTGATGAAGTGAAGAGGAGCAAACTATTCTTTCCAGAAAAGTTAAATTTGTCTTCTCTTGTTAATTCTACTATGTTGGGAATGTCTGTTGCTCTATAAAATAATGACTGTCCTCGAGCTAGGGAAGAGTGATTTCATGATAAGGGCTACGGTTTTGATACACGCTGTGTTCAAACACTTGAGGTTATATGACTTTTCATCCTTATATTCCTTTATCACTTACTGCTTTTCTTATTATGAGAAAGGATTTAGCCAGAATTAATTTTAAAAAACGGAACACTTAAATGATCCATCTTTCTAAATATTTCAGTTAAGCAACCCCATAACTTCTTGCTGTAATCCTTGCCCCATATTCTTTTTGCTTTGTCTTGTCTGTCCTTACTGTGCCATGCCTAAATTTAGAGTGGCTTTAGGTGTCACGTTAAGGCAAAGACACTGGAGAAACATTCCCTTTGCCTTCAAAGAGGCTGTAACTTCACTCCTTCCTTGGCAGGGAGGGAGGGGGGTGGAAGAAAGAGAGTAATTTTAAGTATTTAATAGAGTTGTCTATACAGTTTCATAAAATGCATTGCGGGGGAGATTTGACAAGGGAAACTGTCATACCATAGAATTGCTCCTCTTGGGAGGTATTCAATATATTTTGGAGGAGATTGTTAGTCCCGGTGCTTCTCAATAAAGCATCAAGAACAAGGTTACTACAGATGTTAAATAAATGTTCCTTCACTTCACTTAAACATTTTGCAGCCATTATAGAGAATTTGCAAACATTTCTTTAGCTGATTTGGAACAAGAATCCACAACTAGTCGATTAGAAAGGGTGATATCTGCAATATTTTCTGTTATATTTCATGGAATTTGTCTGATGACAAGGTGGTTCTGGGTGCTAGCTGGTAGTAAAGCAACTTTCTCCTTGCCTTGAGCCTACAAACTCATACTCCCTAAATGTAATTTTAGAGCATTAAAGGTGTATTAACAAAATTGATGAACTTGTATGTAGTTATTGTTTTTTGGCATTATCCTTTCCTGCAAATTTTTGTGAGATACTTACTGACTAGAAGATCTGTTTTGAGGTACAGATTTTTAAGAAAATATGGTAACTGTCTTTGTCATGTGAATGTATGGAATTTCTTAGAACCTCTGTTGTCTGCATTTTTGAAAAATGTGATTTAAAGCCTTTTATTATTTTTCTTCAGTAAAACTTCTTGGCTTAATTTATTCTGCTAGGTACTTTCTCACTGTCTGCAAAGACTGCATTCACTTTGATCAGTGTTTTCTTATTTTTGCTGCAATCTCAGTTGTTTCTAAACAGAAAATAAACTTCCCTTGAAATACCTCAGGATTTTGTTCTTCTTTCTATGCCTGGTTGTAGAAATGTTTTTTAGCAACTCAGATGTAAGAATGCAGTTACTCAGAGTAGAAATGTTCACAGCACTAAGCTGTGGATTTTCTTCTTACTTAAATTATAACCAGATACGTATTTCCATACTAAGAATATATTGGGCAATGATCCAGGAAAATATGTCTTTCTTTGTATAGAGTTTGATAACTGCAGCTGCAATCACTTCTAAATTTTGCTGACTATTAAAAATGTCAGAAGTTTGGGAAAAACATAAATGTCAACTTTCTCTGTTACCAAGAGTGTTTCCCATGTCAAGTGACATTCCACTCAAAATCTGAGGGTTAGGGAGGATTTTTGTTTTTCATTCTCATACATTTTCTTATTCCAGTTGTTTGTTAATGCAACTTTATTTCAGATATATTAGGTGGTCATCTTTGCTAATGGGACACTTATTGAGTTATCAAAGGATGAAAATCAGCCTATCTAGTAATTTTGAATCTTTTTTTTTTTTTTTTTTAGTATTAGAACACATTGTCTTTGTGAAGAGCTTTGCAGTGACTCCTGGAGCAAGATATTTGGTTTTACTTATCAAATTATCATCTACATATGAAATCCTATTAGAGACATAGGTCACCTACTCATACAGAAATCTTTGAAGGAATGGGATGTTAGATAGTTTTTTATTTTCCTTGTATTTTTGTTTCTTAAAATATTACATTAAGTTTACAAGGAATATCAGACTTTTTGAATTCAAGTTAGTTATTTCTGTACCTTATTTTACTTTCTGATAATCATTTCATACCTAGGCTAATACCAGTGTTTTATTAATGTTACATCTTACAGTCTTCCTAGGCGGGCTTTGACCTGACTAGAGTTCCATTCTGATCCTCTGCTACATTCCATCAGAATTAACTCAGCACCAGCTAATTCCTGTTCCATATCATCTTCAATTATTCCATTTATAACTTCAGCCTTCTGACCAATTTCACAGAGTCACAGTAGGGCATGCTCCCTGGTATAATCTTTTTATATTTCGCTATTCCTGTCCAGGGAGACAGTTTAGTTATGCCCTACTGTGTCCTTCCCAAGGGTACCACGTAACCATTTGATAGCAGTTAACAGATTGAAATACTCCTCCTTAATATTTCATATAGCCATTGTATTTGTTGATGTAATTTGCAAACATAGTTCTGTGGGGTTTTGGGATGTTTTGTTTTTTTTAAGAAACAAAATGAAGAGCCCTACTGTGATGCCGTAGTAGAAAAATTAGCTTTTCAACATAAAAGACAAAAAGTTATCCTAGCCTTTTTTTAAAACCTAAAATACTTGTATTTAACACGATGTTGCATTTTTCAGTTTTACAACAAATGCCATAATTGTATATTAAGAGAAATGGTGTGTGTGTATATAATCAATAAAATACTTTTTCTTTAGGAATAAAATGTCAAAGAGGAGTGTAAATGTAACAGAAACATCACTGGATTTAACAGACCTAGAATATAACTATGAGTATAGTGCTTACCTAACAGCAAGTACAAGATTTGGAGATGGCAACATAAAAAGTGATACTATAACATTCAGAACTTCTGAAGGAGGTAAGTGTAAATACAGTATGAACCTTCATTTTTATTCAGCCTTTAAGTTCTGTCAGCCTTATTTAAGTTAATAAAGCCCCTGAAGTAAAAGTGGCATTTGACTTGTCAAGAAGAGATATTCTACCTGTCTGTGTGCCTCTACCTTTGTGTCTACATGTATCTATGGGTCTATAAAATTACGATAGGTGTTTCTGTTAATTTACTGAGAAAAAATTAGCATTTCTGTCAAAACAGATAAGATCCAAATAATTCAATTCTAAACTTTGAAATAAATTATTTTTGTAATATATTTTAATAGATCCTTACTTTAAGCTTCTGTGACACAACTTCTGACAAGGAAAATACTCCTTAAGGTATCTCGCTGAAGTCTGAAATGTTTTTAATTTGAAAATTAAATCTGTAAATGTACACTGATATGTTTATTCTATTTTATTTATTTTATACTTTCAACATGGTAGGTGACTTTTATATGATCATATGATATACTGTGCTTTTAAATTCATTCAGTTTAATTATTGTTTCTGGTTTTCAATCATATTGCTATAATCTGTTCCAAAATAGACAGTATACAGGCATACTTCAGAATCACCTGTGTAGGTAAACCAATTTTCTGACACACAGCCACTGGCAGGATTAGCATCTACCTGAACCATCCTTCCAGAGCCTCTCTACATCATCAGCTTTTAGGTATTCACAGACGTTGCTTTTGAAGCTGGTATGGAAATATGCATTGACTTGATATGGACAGACTTTTAAGAACTGGTCCTGGGGTTTTCCCTGCAATTAATATTTTAGTATTTTACACCAACTAGAGCAGCACAAAGCAAGAGAGATAAGTTACAGAGGTCAATAAGTCTACTGCATGTTTTGTAGAGAACTTTCTTGGATGGTGAGAAATATGGATTCAAATTCTTTTAAACTGACTTAAGGAATTGAATTGAACTCTCCTGCATCACTATGTTAATGAGAAGAACCATATGCTGCTATTCTTTACAAAATAGGAGGAGAGACTAATTGAAGAAGGCTTACAGAAGTCTTCCTGCACATTTAATAGGCTGAGAAAAGAGGAAAAAAGAGAAATTATCATACTGTCCAAGCTTAAGTATCTGGTTTATCTACATGGGTTGGGAGCCTAAATTTTGTTTATAATCAGAGAGGAAAAGGCTTTTAATTTAGATATAATGAAACAAATCCTTTTTTTCCCCTACTAACTATATTTGGAGTATAGAGACCTAACTCAGTCAGCTTACATGTCTGCAAATTATATTTTTTGTGTGAAAAAGCAGTAAGTAAAGGACAAATTGTATAAGAAGACGCTCTCCGTTTACAAATGCAGCTAAATACAAATATGTTTGGAAAAGTGTTTTAAAAATCCATTTACATATACTGTTTTATTTCATTATTTTGAGAAGCAGTTTTTATACCATAATCAGAAATACATTTAATTTGACATAGTGGATGTTCCTCAGGCACTAAAATGTACTAAATATTGAGGTGCAAATGTTTAGGTATGCTAAAACTTTATATTTTTCCAGCACCGAGTGATCCACCAAAAGATGTTACATACAGAAACCTTACTTCCACATCAATAATGCTATTTTGGTCTCCTCCTCAAAAGCCTAATGGAAATATACTGTACTACTCAGTTTATTTCAAAAACAATTCAGGAATATTCGTACAGGTAAGCTTATTATTATTTTTTTTTGTGGAAGTCAATAAAATGTTCTAATAATTACTTAAAGATTAAATAAGTTTTATATAGTTATCAATACATTGATTTTTCATATTTCATTTATCATGCTGTAGTTTTTCAATGTATAAAGACATAAATCATTACAAGATGTGCTTCTGTTACATTTAACATATACGTTTTATTTAACATAACATGTTACGTTATGCATCTCACTGAGCATTCATATCATTAAGCATTAAAGCCAATAGATTGTGTGTAATATTCCATTATGTAAAGTTTATATGTACATGTATGTATATATGCACGCATACACCTAACATGTATATACACTTAACATAAGTAATGGCTAGACTCAAGACCCACTACATTCATGGCACACCCTCAAGAGTGTTTGTTTTAGTCTAATCTATCAGTGTGAATAAATTTCTGTTTCTGGTTTTACATTTTAATACGTGTTTGTACCGTACTGAAAATATGAAGGTAATGTGAAAGTAGGAAATGCATTTTTATTTCATATTTTTCTTACTCTCAAAAGGAAGTTACTGTTTAGGATATTGAAGCAAAGATATTGATATTCTGAAGTTAAAGCTTAAAAGAAAAGTCTTATAAATAAAGTTTTGATGATACATTTTCATGTAGGTTTTTTTGGTGTTGCTGCTTTCATCCTTAATAATGCACTGTATGTATTAATTGTATATATGGTCTTTCTGTTCTCCTTTCTATTAATATCTTACGGTACAGAAATATAATAAGATTAATAAGCTTCCTTTCCAGGTTTTTGGTTATATGTTTTACACATGTGGAAGAAAAACAAGAAATATAAATTCATTAAGAAAACTATGCTTGAAAAATAACTTGACTGCATAACTTTATACTCAAGATATGTCTATGGTGAGGTATGCATGTATTAGAGGAGAATTAGAAAAAATATTCACAAATGTTAGAAATACCGGTGAGTGAATAATTGCTGACATACTTCAGTGTGTGCACTTCCCTGACATCTGTGAAGGTTTGTGGTTGCCGGGCTCTGCATAGTTGCAGGTGCAAGCAGGACTGTGCCTTGAACTGACATTCTGATGGGATTAAAATCAGGGCTACAGTGCAGAATGTAGACTCTGTTTGCACACTGTGCTATAGCAACAGCATTTTTCTTAACAAATCTCTGGACAAATCTTTACATCAGTGCGTTACCTGAACTAGCCCATCCTATGAAGAGCATCTCAAGTGATTTTAGAGGAGGACTGTGGACTTGGACTGTTCATGCCTTTAGGAATGTGCAACTCTGAGATGAATGAGTAAGGTGAAGCCGGTACACTGACAGAGAGAGAGAAAATCCCCTGGGATATGCCCAGGACTCTGGAAATAAAGGACAAAGATAGGGAATATGGAGCACAGTAGCATTGGCCCAGCAAGGTGAGGGTCCGGTTTTATTATTGTGTGATGTAGTTAGGCAGGGAAAGAATGGTGGCACAAGTGGAAGTTAATGCTGCTTTGGCACAATATGTGGTGGATAGCAGGAAGTGCTGACAGTAGTTCTACTTCTGTGTGTGGAAACTACAATTTTCATCCTTTTGACTTTGATTTTTATCCCATCCCTCTGCCATCAGAAGATAGGTTTCAGCTGCTGTTCCATCTGTCTCTTACTGCCCATGGGATATGAACATTAATCTCTTGAATCATGATCAAATCTTAATCTTTCTTCTCCCTTTAACTCTTTCTGCCCTTTCTCATCCTGTCTGCTCACTGTTTAGCATGACAACTACCATATCTGCACTGCAGTCCTATTCCGTACCTTGGCGTTCCTGTGTCTGCAAGACAGATTTCAAACAGGTGAAAGAAGCCAAATCATTTCTGTCAGATATTTTATATTACTTTTTTTATTACAGAGAAATGCATGTGTGAAAGTCAGCCTGATCTGTGACTATATATATATATATATATATATGGCATATACAGACAGTCGTAAGCTGCATGAGTATGCATACATATAGCTTACGACTGTCTGTAACTTAAAAGTATAACCATGTAATTGCAGGATCTGTTGCTAAGTTTTCTATTGTACACATTTGGAAAGAAAGAATCCTCAGCTGCAATACTCTGCATCGAGGTCACCATTCTGCTTATTTTTATCCAAACTATATTTTCAGTTTGAGAAAGTATACAGGAGAATTGAAAAAGTAGGTGATCTTTTCACATTTCACATTCTTACGGTGTTGGCAGCCGTTCTCTATCAGTTTTTCCTCTGCTTCTTTGTCAGGACATAATGCCAGAGGTCAAAGTCTTAAACCACATCTTCTAGATGCCTAAAAAACCACCCTTGCTGAAGAATATCAAACAAATTAACATCTCCCAATGCTGGCATAATCTGAAGTACATACAAAACTCATACTAAAACTGGTGCTTTTCGGTTGTCTCAATTTCTCAATTCTCACCCACTCTCAAACTTCTCAGGCATATTAAAACCTAATTAATATAAAGCACTGACTATTAATATGTTAAAACCAGGAAGTTAGCAGCTACAGAGTGAAGCATTTTGTTCAGGGAAAAAATACCCAAATGTAAAAAAGACCTGAGATAAAAGATACAGTTTACTCCTTGACATGATGCAGAAATTTAACTTTACCTTCAGAAAGGGAAAATTTACATACGTTCATAGGTCAGAAAAATAATGTATAGTTTCATTGCTTTACAGGTCAGTCAGAAGGACTGGGATGCTCAGACCTAAGATTCGGAACCAGAATAGCAGAAGGAAATATTTAGTGATGGGGATTAGATTTAAGGATTTTGGCAGATGAGTGGCCTGTTTCTATGGGGATGCTGACAGTTATGAAAGAAAATGTGTCCAAGAGGGAGGAATGACTGGTAGCCAACTAGAAGAAACCATCACCTGCATTAGGCTAGGTTCCAGTTCAGCTTTATCTTTCATCTTCTGCTGTCATAGGTCTAGGGAAAATGCTACTTCTTGGTATATATACCCTGTCCCAGTGCAGTAAAGATTTAACATGTGTGCTGACCAAGTGTACTTCCATCACAGATGACAAGACACTGTACCTCTTCTTCCCATCACTTCTCTGTGACATTGCTGGGTTCCTGCAGTTCAAACTTTCACTGTTTGCAATAGCATTTGCAGTAGTTTGCAAGTTTTGCTCCACGATGCCTTGCCTTGTGCTTAAAGCAATCATACTGCCTTCATTCTCAGTCTTATTCAGGAAATAACTCAAAGACTCTGTGCAAGTAATTGTCTCATTGCTAAATATCAGTCTATGAAAGATATCATTGACTTGAATAAGCTGTTTTATTCAATCTCCATATACTTGTGTTTTGATTAGCAAGAGAGTGGGAAAGATGCTAATTACAAATATAAATTTAGGCTTTAATCAAGTTCCCCAGTGCAGGAATTTCAGTACAGATGAAAACTGTCCTGCTCTGACAAACCAGACAGGGGATCCAGGAGCTAAGTACTGAAAAAAGCCTATGATCCTTCTAGCGACTGAACGTCAGAGCCCAAATCATCCAACCTCTACCTCAAGCCAATCAAAGTGAATATGACTGGATACAGTTCGGAGTGAAATTCACTTTGGTCTACCCTTGGGATGCAGACAAGGGATGCAAACAATGTGCCATATTAACTTAAAAATCAACCATTTTCTTTCACCAATATGACCAAAGTAGGGATAAAAAGGGGAACTTCCCTAAAATATACTGCCAATTTTTTAAAAGATGGTCTCAGAATGGTACAGCACACAAAAAGGAAGTAACTTAGGTTTATACTGGAACAGTGAATATTACGCTCCTTGAAGGATGGCTTGGATTAGCCCCCACAGTGTCACCACTCCAATCTGATTGCCAGCATCAACTATGTGATCCTCTGACTCAAAATGAGAATGCAATGCAATGGACCTAAAGAAGAAAACAGACCAGGGGAAAAGGTTAACAGTGAAAAAGAGCATCACTGTGTTTTCTGTCTGTATACAACTAATTACAGCTTTATGCCACAGGAAATATCTGCCACTTCCTGAGGTGAAGAAGATACTACTTTCTGCTGACACTTTCATGGCTTGTGTGTATTGCTTACACTTATCTGCTTTTAATAATCTGATACTTTGCTATGTCAAAACTTCTTTCATGTATAGATGAAGAAAGGGACAGAAGGAAGAATTTCTTCAGCTGTAGCCAAAGATCCTAAGCTGTTTGCTTTCATCTGCAGCCACGGTTAATTGTAAAACTTCCTATAGTGTTCTATCCCCAGGGTACAATTAGTACAAGTTTCATCTTTTCTCAATTTGTACCCACACAGTTCCTCCTGCTCACTGTTACTCTTAATTATGTGTTCCTTTTTTTCCCTAATATTTTGTCATATCAAAAGTTTGAGATAATCTCCACTCCTTGGGCTCCTCTTAAAATAGTTTTTGTTGACCCACCAAACCCTGTTAATAATATTCATCTTAGTTCACTGAGTCCTTAACTGCCAGACAGCTGGCTAAATTGTAAAGGTATGCTCTTTAAACTAAGAGTTAAATTTTCAGCTGTTCATACCAATAAATTCCCATTAAATCTAGAATCAAAACTTGATATGACATATGATAAAACGATGACTCAGGTAATTATTTAAGGTCTTATTAAAAATAATCCAATTATTAGATGTTGTTATAAATTACTAATTATTGCTAAGAACAATATCTAATAATAATAATAAAACCAAGAAGGTATTAGAATGCTTCTGCTGGGCCAGATGGCATTTTCTCTCATACCATGCTTAAGTATCAGAAAGTTTAATTAAATACCTTAGAATTTGATCCTCTGTTTCCTGTATCTTAACCGACCCAAACGTAATAATGATCACAGCCAAGGCATGCATGATTCATGTAATCTATGAGCAGTTAGCAGGTGTTGGGTTTTTTTGGTCATTTTGATGAAATACCGATAAACACGCTTCAATATTACAGTTTTAATCTCCCAATTGGCATTCAACAACTACGGTCAACAGGAGAAGCCAATTATGTACTCTATAGTACTTACAAAGAGCAACAATAGACATCATACAATTGAGTATTTCAGCAAAAATCAGTACTTATGAGGAGTTAAAATATAGGTTTATGTCTCCTGAATACTATGGTGAATCATACCTGCTGCTGGTGGTGGTGGTGATGACTAGATGGGGAACTAGAAAGAGAAATCAATGAAAAAAAACATTTTAAGTGGTAACATTTGGTTTGGGTTTTTTTTGCCTTTTAGAATTTCACAAGCTATGGTAATGACAGCAACGTCAGTATGTCCCCATTTGTGGTGCTGGATGACTTGGCAAAATACAGCCATTATATTTTATGGTTGACTGCAAGCACAGCATTTGGAGATGGAAACAAAACCAGTGAAAAAATAGATGTGTATACTGATCAGGACAGTAAGTTAATAACTTTTTTAGTATTTATTGTATATCAGCGCTTATATTGAATAAATATTCTCTAACATAAAAATTATTTTACTGTTATGATGGCAAAGTAAAAAAAAAATATCATTAAGTGTGGTTTTCAATGCTGCAATAGTTAACTTTGCAAGGAAGGCATTTTGAACTGAGTCTTTACTTTGTAGTACTAAGAACAGAAGTACTGAGAAGTAGCTCAGAAGCCTCTGAGGGTACAAGCAATAAAATTATTGTCTTAAGCTGTCATTAAGACTGTTTTCTTGAACAAATTTAACGGACATGATTATTCATCTATGCCTTCAATTACTGTGCTTTTGATATTGAAACAAATTCTTTTTAGAGGCTGTAAAAATATTGCAACTGAATTTTATATTTTGAACACTTATTTCTGGTTTGTGTTTGGATGTTTTATTACTGTAATCCATGCATTTAATTTTTTTGTTTATTATCTCTCGTAGTCCCAGAAGGTTTTGTTGAAAATCTGGTCTATCAAAACATTTCCTCATCTTCTGTAAATGTAAGCTGGCTTCCACCATCCCAGCCAAATGGCTTAGTCTTCTTTCATGTTTCTCTAAGTTTAATGCAAGTGGGAACCAGTAAGATATTGTCTTTCCTTACTTACAACACAAGCATAATTTTTGATGATCTGGAGAAATATACTGATTACATTCTGAGAATCACACCAGCCACTGATAAAGGATCTTCTGAACAGCATGCTCTAAGTCTTCATATAAGAACTGATGAAGATGGTAAGATTAAGATATTTCATTAATTACTAAGGAAATGTAGAAAAAAACCCCAAATAACCTTCTTAAAGAAAAAAAATTGTGTTTATTTTTCTTGTGTTACTTAAAGCGTTTTTGTTATACAGTGACACAAACAACTGCTACACATTTCTGTTTTGAGACCATGAAGTAGAAGTTTTCATTGTAACTCACATTTTTCTGAGAGTATCCTTGTTTTTCTCTTTCTTATTTCTTCCTATAGTCCCAGAATCAGCACCTGTAATCAAAACATTTTCAAATCTCTCAACTACCTCAGTTATGCTTTCATGGGACCCTCCTGTTAAGCCAAATGGTATTATAATACGTTATGATTTAGATTTATTTGGGCCAGAAAGGAATAACTCATTCTCTACCACCAATAATTTTGTCATCTTGGAAGACCTTCTGCCATTCACACTGTACAGCATTTATGCAGCTGCAAGAACAATAAAGGGACCTGGTCCATCTGCTGTGCTTCAGTTTTACACAGATGAGTCAGGTGAGCAAATTCAGTTGTAACCAACTTTAAAATATCAGCCTTATGTTACTGCATCACCTTAGATATTAACATCAGACCTGTTGAAATGAAGGATTAATTTTCCATTGGTCTGTGAGTGAAGAGCTTTCAGAAGAAGAAAACACTGCAAGGAAAGTGTTTTCTGAGTGCTCCTTCTCCTGCCACAGTGTGCAAGAGGAGGTCATATTCTGCGGAGAATTATAAAAATAACTCCATGAAGAAATATCTTTCGTGTTTGGAATGTGTTATGGTTTGCAAAGCATCAGGGATTTTGAAGCAAACCACAGTACCTTTCTCTTCATCCCCCCATGTAATAGAAAAATGATAAAACATGGAAATATTTCTGACACATTCACACAGTTCTCCTTTACATGGACCTCCTCTCCCCTGCACAGTAAATTACATACCTTTTAAATATATCACAAGTTATGTTCCATATGTGATGTAGGAAGTAAAGTATGTCTCATTCCAGTTATACATGTAATATGACTTTTCTTAAATGTCTTAGTTCTGACAGTAGGGATGTTTAAGTGATGAACAGATTTGTTAGATCTCCAAGAAGATCCCTTGCTCACTAAACATGTATTCCATATTAATGGAATTTGTTTCATGTCAAAATGAAAAAAAAAATTGAAATAGAAATGAAGTACTGTTAGCTTGAGTTCAGATACAAATGTTAAAAAAAGTACCTATGTTCTCTTGTATGTCCAAAGTGTTTTGTTTTGCCTGGATTCTTTGTGATTTGGAACTCAATTGCACTTCTCTTTTGCAGTGCCGTTAGCTCCTCCCCAGAATTTGACCATTATCAACTACACTGCAGATTCTGTGTGGCTAAAATGGGATCCAAGTCCCCAATCAAATGGTGTTATTATGAGATATAATTTTAAGATTTATCAAAACAGCACCAGAAAACTCTTTTTTTGGGTATGTTTATAATTAAGAGTGTATAGTTTTTTAGAATATTTGTTCATGCTTTAGGAAAAAATATATGGCAAGCATTTTAAATGTCTCTTATGCTCCTAGAATTATGAAGCTTCTGTAAATTTCTATTTGCTATGACAGTTTACTTACCTTCCCACTATACCTGTAATTCAATTTTTCAAATTAAACAGAAAAAAAATGTTAGAGTTTAACTTGCTTTGAGCTCCTAAAGTTTCATAAATGGTGAGATTTATTAAACTTTATTCATATTTCAGTGTAAACTTGATGTTGGAAAATGGCAGAAGTTACTTGCTTTGTGGATACCTTTGTTTAGCTATTTAGTATCTATGGACTTGGAAGATTCAAAAGACAATAATTCCTAGTCATCTTTAAAAAATAGTAAAAACTGTTCAGAGTTCTGCATTTTTTAAAAAAGATTTTTCAGAATAAGAATAACTGAGTAAATTGTGACTGAAAACAGATGCTATACAAATGTTCAGGGCCAGACTGGGTGGAGCTCTGACTAACCTGGTCTTGTGGAATGTTCCATGCTCACAGTATAGGGGTTGGAACTGGATGATCTTTAAGGTTCCTTCCAATCCAAACCATTCTATGAATCTATAATTTTATGATATTAAAAAAATGATCAAGGCTTAAATCTGATTGCTTGAGTGGCCTCAAGAAATGCTCCATGAACTGCAAAGGCAGCAAGGTGAGGTCGGGATTGTATCTGAAGCTTAGAAACTATCTAGTGAGTCCTGTTCATCTGAAATGCTTGTAGAAGCTGCAGGGGAAAGACATTGCTGCAGTGAGACAGAAGTTTAAGACACAGAGTGTAAGGCCGTGTCTGACTTAGTCCACGTGCCTCACCAGTGCAGTTCTTAAAGGTGCATGTGGTGCTACGTGTGGAAATCAGTCCCCTTGGGGTGACCTGTTGGGCTACCTCTATGTCTGCTCTTATTCCCCATTGTGGAAGGAAGTGCTAGCATCACCCCAATTTCTTCCATAATGCTCGAAAGGCCACGATGCACATATGAGAGGGGAACTGTGGATTCTACAGCCAGCTACCTTTGGCAACACATTCTTTAGGCGCTCATAGAGGCCACCAAAAATCTGTCCATCTGAGGCAGTCTCACACTAAATTAGAACACAGAAACTGGCTGAAGCACTTGAGTGCATCTGCTATGCCCTATATTTCTTCATGTTTTGTAATGTTATATGGGCAAGAAATTAGATTTAGATTGTGGCAGCAAGACAGAGAAAGAAATTTATATAGCAATACTGTATTTAGGCACCATAATTCTCTGATAACTTGTATCCCACAAGATGTTCACCAGATTTTCATGCTGAAATTCAGCTCTTTCCCTGCTGTTATAGTCCTCTCAACATCTGAACAAATATCCTTGCATTGTCTGGGAAAAATGGGTCCCAGGAACTGAGCAGTGGGTTTTAGCTTTTTTAGTTTGTTTTTTTGTTTGTTTTTTTTTGGGGGGGGAGGTTCTTCTTGTTGTTGGTTTTGTTTTCTTTTTTTGTTGTTTTTTTGTTTTTGGTTTTTTTTGATTAAAAAAACCACTTTCTTCTGCTGTGTATCTAGTTCAGGTAAAGTAAAATAAATTAGAAGCTATGACCCATGACCTCTTCCACTGAAGAGGTGTAGTAAGGAAGTAGAAGGTGAGAGGGGTTGATGTGAAGCTGGAAGGAATTTTCAGTATTTGACTGAAAGCTACTCAGAGTGGAAGAGGCAAAACTATGGCTGTAAATCTTCTGTTCATTTCAGTAGGTTCTTGGTGAAGCCCACAATGTTTCTAGAGATTAAATGTGTACTAATAATTTTTCCTTCCTTAAGAACATTTCAGGTTCAAACCATGAGGCGAACCTTGTTGGATTAGAACCATTCAGTCCGTATTTTATCAGCGTCTCTGCATTTACCAAGCTTGGAAATGGCAATCAGTTCAGTAATGCTGTCGAATTTACAACAATGGAATCAGGTTAGACATGATTTTTTGTGACTTTTTCTAAGCTTCATTTCTTTTTGTATTTATTTATATTTATTTTCCTTGTATGGGTGAAAAAAAGTCTTCCTCTTCTCTCCAAAGAAAACATAACCTAGAACTATTCCATTGTCTTTCGCCTGTGTAGCACCGATTCACATTCCTGTTGTAGACTGGGTTTGAAGTTTGATGTCGGAAGTGTAGAATTAAAAATGTCCTCATCTGAAATGAGAGGCTTATATGGCTACTATAAATCTTTTAATAGCAACACAGATAAAGGGAGGAAAATTAGATAGGTATCAGTCTTTGCAGATCAAAGCAGTAATTCAGATCCCTGTGAAAAGAGCTGAAATGTTAGCAGTATCAAGAGCAGCTGGACAAAAGATTGTCAAATGAACTGTAAATTGTATTAGACACATAGAAATTTTTAACTTTTTTTAAAAGATAATTTATTTTAGTAAGAATACTAGCCACTGCAAGTGAAATACTTAACATTCACTAAGGAGAGTCTGTGGGTTTGTGAAATTGGCTGTTGCACAAAACTGTAGCTCCTTTGCCAGGTCAGAGCAGCCTCCAGGCACTGTAAGGGCTGTCAGTGCCAGGGGGCTGCCATGGGTTAGGGACTCCCACATACTGTTAGCAAAGGGAGCAAAGTATCAGAAGATCCCATATGATGACTACAGGTTTGCTAAGATCACGTTTCCAGTGAGAGATTATTTCCAGAACTGGTAAAGCAGAGGTTCTGGGAGAAAATGCTGTTTATTGTACCCAAGAGTTACAACACCATCAGAAATCTGGACCATCGCTAAGGTGGTTCAGCTTGGCTATTGGACCCCTGCAGCTGAAGGGGGTCCTGCTCAACAGCCACGGTCATCCATCTGTTGTTTCATTTAATCACTGACATTCCATATTTGTGGTACTTCAGTTCTCTTTAACCAATTCTTCATAAATAATCGCTCTATTTTCAAGATAATTATCGTATTTTCTACCTTTCATTAATTTTGTATGAGCATTTAAAAAAAACTTTCTTCTGCTGCAACGGGCAAATAGATGGGGAACAGTAAGTTAAAAGTATTGATATGACAGCTCTGAAACCTGCCCAGTGACTTCTGTACAGGTTGTGCTTCTGCTGAAAGGATAGAGATGTGTGGTAAAATGTCTGAAAGAAGTAAGGCTAACAAATAAGGAAACAGATCAAAAAGGAACTTCTGCTGTTGATGCTGCTGCTATGGATATGGAGTATGTATATGGAGTATGTATATTGTGTATGTTATAGTACAATTTGTTTAAAAGAACATGGGGAAAATACCAGCAAAAGTTTTGTTGGGAAAACAAAACTGAAACATACAACTAGGAAAAAGCCAGATTGATGTCCTCTCCTGTTTCAAGTACTAACATCAGTCACATTCATGGTAGCTGGAAACGAACAATCTAATGAAGACAAAGACATATTTTTGTTCTTTAAATGTGTTGTTTCTTTTATTAATTTGTCTGACACTGCAGTGTTTGACACTTGCTAGGAACACTGGGTCTGCTTCTCTAATGCTATTGTTATGTGATTAACATTCTAATTGTGTATGCATGTTAATCTTTGGTGCATGTGTATCCTTTAAGTGCCAGATATTGTACAGAACGTTCATTGTATTGCAACGAGTTGGCAATCGATCCAAGTGCAGTGGGACCCTCCTGCTTCATCCAACGGTGTGATTACACATTACATCATAACAGTTGAAGGAAATTCTACAAACTTTTCATCTTACAATACACTGCATACTTTTAGAAATCTTCTTTCCAATGTTACTTATCAAATTAAAATAAAAGCTGTAACATCTGCTGGTGATGGTGAAGAACAGATATGCAATGCCAGTACCCTTCCAGAAAAAGGTAACTAATTTTTCAAGCTAATTTTTTTGTTGAATTTAAATTATGACTATGAAACCAGCAATCATTAATAAACTGCTTCAATACAGGCAGTTAAATCATTCTCTTGCTAATAGTGAATGAAAAGAAGTAGGGATTCCTCTTTCTCCTGTTTTAGAACACAGTGATGAGAATTAATTTCCATTTTAAAAAGCACAGAGAGAAGACCTTTTTTTGTGTGAGTTTGAAGAGTTATTTTGTTAATTTATGATCACCTATTATTTTTTGTTCTATATCTGCCTTGTTGGTAGTGCATTTAGCATATTTGAGACTGTAAATCTGAAAAGTTTTTTGGGAGCAAAATCATTGTTGTTTTGATTTTACTAGCTGACAGTGGTATGAATTAATTGACAATAAAGCTGTTTGAAATTCAAGTAATTGAGAAGAATTTAGCTTCTATAAGCAGACTTTGCCACAACTTTTGATGGATTGGATTTTTTTAAACAAGAAAGAAAATTCTCAGGTAAATCCAAAGAAAAATGTAGACAGGTTTTCTGGCATTGAAGTGAAAAATTGTTACCCAAAGTCTGTCTTCCTTTCTCTCTCGACACAAATGCTTCACACTTCACCTAATCTTGATCAGTTTCACTTGACATGTGAAAGATGGAGATGATATTCTGTGCAAAATACAGTGTTAGTTCTATGTGATAGCTGTGTACCTATCTTCTAAACTGAAAGTGGAGAGGAGCTCAAATCTCAATCCAGGAAGCAAAGGCCTGTTTCAGTCCTGTTCTCCAGTCAGGGGTGATTTCTACTCTTGGGACTATGTCTTGGGGTTTTTTTCTTCTTTGGTGATAGTTTAATATAAAAATAAAAAATTATATTCAGCAAGAAAGATCCAGAAAATATTTCACTTTTCTACTGAATTACAGGAGCAATTGCTGCATTTAGCTGTATATTTGTGTCCTCTTAAGTGACATCAATTTACGCCATGGAGTTAAGGAGGTCTCTAGTTCAGAACACGGGATGATAAGGAAGCACAAGGTTGGGATGGAGGAGCACAACTGTACTCCACAAGGCTTAGAAACCAAAACTAGCTTTTGTACTACTTTAATTACTAAGGTACTGAATAACTTAAAAGATGGGTTGCAGCATTCATTCTCATATATACTTGAACTGAAAGAGTGAGTTCTGTCAAATCATAAACACAAGAATCTGTGTCAGCAACAAGGCTTTGGTTCAGGATGACGAGTGGAAGGGAGCAGCTCTGCTATGCAGACTTGAATCAGACGTTGAACTTGGAGATCAGACTTGCTTTTAGACTTCCTGTTTCTATCTTTCTGAGTGGCATGCACCTCCATTGGATCCCTCCTTTCCACAAGGCCTGGGTGTCCCATTATGAGCTATGTTTTCCACAGTTCTTAAAATTAGACCTCTGGATGTGCATGTCTGAATGAATCTAGACCGTGTCTGTGTTGTCAGCTGAACTAATGCTGCTTTGGTTCCAGATCAAATGGATGGGCTCCAAATGGGGATGAGCAGGGCAGCCCCTTGCTGACATATTTTGGCCAACATTGTGAACATAGCCCAGGTTGTACTTTGGTGACTGCCCCTCCTCCTGATACAGTCCATCCCACTAAAGCCTGGCCACATCCTTTGTTTGAATTATGATGTTGCACATTCGTACACATTTCTGATGAAAGCTTTGTGTCTAAATTGGCTTCCTCATCAACAACTCCTCTACAAATGCTGCCAGTTTGTGATCCCTGATGGTTCTCTTCTGTCCAGAACCTTGGCAATTTAAGACTTTGGCCTGGGTTGTCTGTCCTCTTGTTTGCTCAGAAGTTTCTCTTCATCAGCAGGGCTAAAAATCCACTTTTGAAAAGGCAAAGGCATTGTTTCAGTATTAGACATGAACATACTCTTACACAACATCTTACAGTGTTGGCTGGAAATAATCTAGTGAGTTTAGCTGCTGTGCTGGATATGAATGTGTGTGCTCCTGCATTTCCAGACACTTCTCAAATGCAGTCAGAATTCTCAAAACTTTATTTTACATCATGGCTGCTGAACAGCCAAGCGTCAGAGCTAGAGCAAGACTGAGCCAGGGGATGGACTTCAGACTTGGAGGTAGTCGTATAGGAGGGATGTTACTCTCTGGTAACAGAGGGGAACAGGAGGCTTCCCAGGTGCTTCATGTCTTGCAGGATGGGGGAGAGGCAGCTAGTAGTTTTAAAGGAGCCTGACACCTGAGAAAGTTAATTGTCGGGATCTCTGAGAAATTTGGGATTGGCTATTAATTAGTCCTTGAGGAAAGACTGGGAAAGCTGTGGATTAAGCCTGGGCTTGAGGGAGAGACTGGTAGTGTCTTGTGGTCCATGTTATGAAGAGTTGTGCTAGCAGGGGAAAAAAAACAAAAGAGTCTTCATTTTGTAACAACATTTCTTTTGTTTTTCTTATCACTGTGAGTTTTCCTAAGTGAAGGATTTATACTACAACACATACTTTCTGCCACATACACTGCACAGACCCCCTCTTGCTTCATCGTTGCTTAGTCATATTTACAACAAACTAGTTATTATTAGGACATTTCCTTAGCTATGTGTTTGCTGAATTGTTTCGTAGTGACTGGATACTAGGAATCAGAGATTCATGGATGGGAATGGAAACAGTTTTATAGCTGTTGTCAGCTTTTTATTTATGGTGGTCTAAGATTAGTCACAGAATATGTAGCCAACACTGAGTCACTGACAATGCATTTATTTCTGACATAAAGTGAAATTGAATTTGGCTCAGTGTCACACTGCATAACATTTGACCTTTAAATTCTTGGCAAGATTATTTGTGGGTTTTTTTGAGGTAAATTTGTTCATATCTGGGTACAATTAAACATGAATCATGAAGCTTAAATTTATGAGGAGATTAGTACTGTTTTGTGTCTAATCTAGCTCCGTCGTCATGGTAAACCACCTCTGCCAGGCTGCAGTATGTTATAAAAGCTCTCAGCTTTGTAGTGGTAGTATTAGTTTGTGATTAAATACATTATAAAGGATATGAAAGATAATATAGTATACATATATATGCATAAATGAGGTAATATTTTATTATTGAATAGTTATCCTTGGATTATTTTCAAGATAATGCACATACTAAAAAAAAAATTTCATTAAGGCTGAGTGAATTTTTAGAAGGGAGAGAGAGCCATAAAATAGTAGGAAAGCTTGAAAAGGCACACCAAAGCTGTGAATATTCAGTTAACTCACAAATTTGGGACAACTGTAACAGTCATTCATTTGACAATAAAAATAGAACAATTAAAAAGCCACTTGGGGGTATTCAAAGCATGAATAATAAAAAGAAAACTGCTTCTGCTTAAAATTTTTGTAATTTAGATTTTTCTTTATAGACTTTTCATTGTTTTCTGAGGATATTAATCATATTGATTGCAGTTTTAAGACACATGGAGTAATTCCCCCACTTCTCCCCCTTACTGCTAGTCAACTTGATATTATACCTGAACAGTCTTAGAAGAGGTTACCATTGTACTCTGGTGACAGTCCTTACCATTTGTTTTCTGCTAAACAGAGATTTATTCACATCTAATATTTAAAAGAAATATGGCTAGAAATTTGTCCAAGAAGCATTTTTTTAATTTAATCTGGGCTTCATTTTCCTGGCCATTACTAACTTGTAGCTATACACAGAATTATGCCTAAAGGAATTGGTGATGGGAAAGATTCTCAGGTCTTTTGGTGTGGAGGTGGCAAATTAACATCATCTTTTGTTATATGTGTACAACGTGTCTTTATTCTCTGCACAAGGAACATTCTGAAAATTCTGGATTTTTATCTCCAGTATGGAGGTGCCTATTGGAAAATGTGGGGGTTTTTTATCAAGACGTACAAAACATAGCAAGGATTTAAAGCCTTCTTCGCATCTGAGGAAATGCTGTTGTTTTCATCATAAATCCTTTTCTTAGGATATGGCAGTTCATGACAGTTCTGAGATGGAGTTACATGCTTTTCCTCATTAACTGGTGAAGAAAACGACAAATGACCATAATGTACTGGAAGAATATTTAAACCCATACCCTCAAGTGGTTCTTAGGGCTGCAAGCAAGATGTGCAGTGTGTTGGCCAGGTTATCCTGAGGAATCAGCCAGCTGCAGAGCTACGGTATCGGAAATGGCAGAGCTTCAGTGTCCCTTGTCACTAACAGAGATAAGAGCTGTGTGTTTCACTTGTTCGATCCATGCTGCAAGTTCACATTTCCAAATTGTATTACAGTCAAATCATCCAAAAATTGCAGTGTGAATTAGGAAGAAGAGTCCTTGAAACACTTTTTTCTAAGATGACTGCTTTCTTCCCAGACTTAATTTCCTGTATGTAATGTGGATTTTTTTTTTTTTACATTTTCTGATTAGTTGTTTCGCCCAAATTTAAGTTAATGGGTTTGATGTTGATGGCAAATTTTCACTAGAAAAATGCAGTGATCACTTGATTGCTGCCAATGAAATTGTACTGGTGTTATTTTTATAAGAGGGTTGATAAAAATGGATTCTTCATATAGTACAGAATAAAGGGTTTTTTTGGTTTTTTTAGGAACTAGGTCAACTCTGAAATAATGTGTAAGAAACGGTGGTGGCAAATGTACAAAGCTGACATGGAAAGCATTTACAAGTCAAATACAATATTTACTGAAAAGCAGACAATGTTTTAGTTTAATGGAAAGCTGAACATTTAAGACTTGTGCACAGGTAGCTTTTTACTATTTCTCTTTTTAGCTTAAAGGACCACATTTCTCTCTAGATTTGCAGGATTTGTTTTTTCAGTACTTAGATCCCACAGTTGGAGACTGAGTTTTCTAATGTGCTAAGGACTGAGAAACATGGTCCATAGAGGCTCTTTTAAGACGTTCTCAACTGTGCAATTTCTTTTAAAGCATGTCTGATAATGTCAGTCCCAAGTCATGGGAAAAATAGTCTACAGTTTTCTACATTATGTTAGCAAAAAATTATTAGGGTCTATTAATGATGTACTTCTTCATACTGAGCAGGACTTTATATCATGATGAGTCCCCCTGAAGTTAGCAGTCTATACTAGATTAGTATTTAGTATGATCAGGGTTATCAGCTTAACCCATGGAACTCATTTGAGTAACTAAGCTTTCAAAATTTAATAGAGATAATCAATACAGAATATTTCTTTTCAGTTACTTCTATTTTCTGAAGATTTTTTTGGTGTGTGCCCACTGGTGTCTGTTCTACTTTGTTCTTCACTTTCTTCATATTGACGCTCTTAATACCACCCAACAGACTTCTAGGCTGCCGCTGTTCTTTTAATCCAAACTCCAGCTACAAGCAGCTGTTCTGTAGGCAGACTTTTCTTTATTAACTTTGTTAGGAACTATGCCATATCATATTACCGTCTTCTGTTCACGGCCGTGCAGCTGTAGTTGTTACTTTCCACAAAAGCCTTCACAGAAAGCCGTAACCTCTCTTTTCTCAGTAGATTTGTGTGTGTGTGTCCTTTGCTGCCCTTAGGTTATCTTTGCATTGTGATTAAGTTTTTTTCTACCAAGTGTTTTCATTAGTTTAAATCAGTTCCACTGGCCAATTTCAACTTGATCTGAGTCTTTGCACTGGCATAGAGATTTTTCTACCAAGAATTTCCTTTCATTTAGGTTTTCAAATGAAAACTTAATCTCAGAGCAGTCCACCAGCTTTGGAAGTGCTGATTAGCATTGCAGCCAGACAAGCATAGGGAACCAGGGCCAAGATCTGCCCAAGTAACTTCTATTTAGGTGTTTAACTTTCTGTCAACTTCCGTGGAGAGTTCAGGCACATAAATAGGTTTTAGGATCTGAAAATCTCATGTGGATCTGACTTCAGTTAATTTTCATTAAATTTAGGCATCATATGAACAATGGTAGATGAACCTGAAAATACCTTATTCCTCTTCCAGTCCTGAAACAGAATTCACCAGCATTTCACGGGTAGTGTCTCTGCCAGCTCCCTGGCTGGCTTTCAGAAGCTGAATTAGAAGCTATGAAATGGAAAATTAGGTGGAGTACATTGCACCAAATGTTTCAGACTTAGAAAAACTCTCTACTCCCAGAGGTAGTTGAATTATAGCAAATGCAACATAATACAACAGGGAAAGACTGTGAGATATGTGATGAGACTTAAGAGATCCTATGTACGAGTCTTGGGAAATTTAAACTTAGGATTAGGGCAAGAATTCCCCCTAGCTAATCAGAGCACAGTCCTCAGCAACTGGTGTCTTACAATACCAAAATCACAGCCTTTTTCATGCCTTTTCTTTCAGTGCACCTTTCTGGAAATTTGGATTAATAATAAAGTTCCCATTAGGTACCTATCAAATTGTCAGTGTATGAGAATAGATAATAATTCTTTATATGGTTCCAATGTAACCTGAAATAATAATTGACAAAGATGCAATTTCTGGCTTCCATAATTTTTAGTGTGAACAGTGACCACTTCATCATAGTTAAGTCATGTTTAGAAAATGTAGACAAGCTGCATGATTACTCTAGGAAGCATGGAATGGTTTGTTCAAATCAGTTCCATCTGTGGACAGAAAAAATTGGGGGAATTTTAGTCATTCTTGAGGAATGGAAATCTGATTCTCCATGCTAGAGTAATTGTAATCCTCTTTGTATCTGTAACCCAATAGCATGGCTGTCTTGAAATTGTCTCTGAACACAATCATCAAGTTCAAGAGATACTGTGCCACTGGGTGTCACTGCTCTTCACTGTGGCCGTAAGATCAAACCTCTTTGATCTGCTCCAGATTCAGATCACATCTTTTCATTTGTTCTAATGAGTGATTATGTTTGATTTGTCTATGTAAAGGAGATAAAATTAGCTTGATTTTTTGATTAATTGACAAACATTTAAGGCTATGATTCAATTTTAAAGGTCTGTCTAGGCACTGACAGAGAAAATTTTACCCTGAATTCTGCTGATTGACATTTGATTTTGAAGGTTCAAAATATTTTGTTTATATGGGTCTTCATAAACTGGAAGATTAGTACATAAAATAGCTCTCAAAGCTTTTGTGTGAAAGAAGAAATGCTTGCCTGATCTGTCTGCTATCAGGATACCTGCAAGTTTACCTTTAAAAATTGTGGTTTTCATGTAGTGTTACTTACTGGGATAATCACAGACATTATCTGCAGCCTTGTGAAGATAATGTGTATCGGCTCTCTCAATAGTCACTGGGAAAAAGGACAGATAGAATGAGAAGAATTTCTCCACCCTCCATTCTTTCCCCCACTTTCTGTGAGGTTATCTCTTTTCCAAATACAGGGAAAGCACATGGAGGCTGGATTCAATAGACTTTTGTTAGTGTGTGTGAGAGCCCACAAATCAGAGCCACCATCATTTTGCCTGATATCATTTCTCGTTCTATGAAAGCCAAGTGTCTTTCCCTTTTTTATTGCAAAATTGTTAACTCTCGGTTATTTTTGATGTCATCATCCGTGTTGAAACCAAGGGAGCAAGGTACTTTACTTAAGAAGGAAAGGCCACTGTGGTGCACTGCTCTTTCTGTATCTGTAACTAGCTTCTTTAACCTGCCTTGTTTTAGGTGCAGAGACTGCAGTTGTGCTAGCCAGGGCTTAACCAGGTGCACATTTGAGCAAGTGAAGATATATATTTCCACCTTCCTACTAACACCCAGCAAGCAACCAAGTTACTATGTGCTTTATGGCAAACTCCAGTTTCTATATTGGAATATAGGCAGTAGTTGGTTTTCAACAGATACAAGTTAGTAGTGGTAGGCTGGGAGGCATTAGAGCCCATTGTTTCCATCTCCACATTGCATGTTTTCACACTTTTATTACAGCCTTGCCAATACTGGCTGTCCCTACCACAGTAGCAGTTCCTGGAATTGCATCAGGGAAGGTGAGGTCATATTCCTTATCAAAAAGAAGGGTAAGGCCCCCTGAGTGAGAAAGAGGAGAATAAAATTTTCCTAAATTCTTTTTATTTTTGCCTGTTCTGATGTCTTTGGAATGTCTGAATCAATTTTTTTTATTCCTGGAATATATAATGTTGAGCCTTAAAATACTTTCCCTCACATTCAGAGTAAGAGTGGGTGATAACTTTTTTTTTACTTTTATAGTTTTATCCATTATATCCCACATTTTATTATTATCATATTTAAGTGTGTAAGAATTCATATTTTTGTAGTATTTTAACAGATATTAATAGTTTACATTACAACAGAGTAGAGGATTTATAGAGGAAAAATACAGGTGTTTTCTACTAACCATTTTGCATTTCTCTGACTGTATTTTTCATAAACTAATAGTCAAACTAAGCCATTTCTCAAAATTTACCAAAATAGCTAATGCAGTTTATGGAGTTTTCATTAAAATATTGCAGTGCTTAATTTTTTTGAAAGTGGATAAACTGAGTATGACATTTCCAAATATGAGCAAGCAAGAATGGTATTGCATATTTTGAGGTTTTTTACTACATTCTGTACTTATCCTCATGTTAATAACAACAGAGAAAAACAACTTTAATTTTGATAGCATGGAGTATAATGATGGAAGTTGTCTTTAGCAAAGATTTTTTTAATATAGTTTGCTCTTGTTCTGTGTCTGGTTAGTGTGTAGCAAGGTGGTAGCCTATGGGGCGGGCTGTTGCATGCGTGGGTGTTGTGTACTTGTGCATGAGAGCTGAGCAGAACAGGGGAAGGCCCTTGGTTCTCTGCATATTCCCTCTCCTGTTGACACCCCCTGCTTTGGGCTCATTTGAAGGGATTTTAATTTCTCAGCCTTTTCATCAACACAGTTTTGTCTGACTTAGAATTTAGATTTCTTAAATATTCATATTTAGTGGAGAAGTTTCAGCTTATCATATTGTGATGACTTTAATAAACAAATTGCTGCAGACAAAAGAAAAGATCAGATATTCCCATAAGGTTAAAAGGAAAGAAAAAGGAGTGTTTTCTCTTTCTTCCCCAGTAACGTTGGTCTGGGATCCTTTTCTTCTTTATGTAAGCCTTGGGACTTCTTCAGTTTCAGTTTGAGGATGTATCATGTTTTTCTTTTACCAGTGATACCCCTTCCCCCAAAGACTCTAAAGCACACTTTAAAGCTAAGTGCACACAATGATTTCTGAGCTGATTTCTCTGCACAGTTTTTGCCATAGAGTATTAGTATTATCTTACAGAGTCTTAGAGATAATATTAGTTTTCTCTATGACTATGTGATATGGCACAAAACCATATGGTGCATTTAGTCTGTGAGAGTTGGGAGCACACTGCTGACTCTATAGACAGGATAAATGTGTCTACATGTACATGTATGTACATGTACGCACTGCTTCTGTCTCATGGACACGAATATAACCTGTATACAAATAAATGGAAGCAAAGTTTATGGGAAGTTTCTTTTTTATCTGTTATTCAACTCTTTGCATTCTTGTAAAGCACTTCTATAGCACAAGACAAACATGCCATGTATTGATACTTTTCATTCAGAAGGTGAAACAGAAGACTTAGGAAACCTTGAAGTGGTGTGTGAGGATTTCATATATTACCAAGAGTGAGGGAGACAAATGAGTATTTCTAAATGAGAGGTGAAGAATACCAGTTAGGAGCAGCAGTAAAACATTCTGTGGGTAGGCCAAAAATAACTTTGCCTGGTATTCCCTCCCTTAGTTAAGACATAGCCCCAAAAGTAGCAATAAAAATGTCACACCTCTCAAAGCTGGTCCTACATACCAAGCCTGAAAGTATTTTTCTGTATTTCAAAAAGTATAGTAAATGTATGCCACCTAAATATGTACGGTGTAATTTATGCCCTTGGAATTATTGCTTAATTAAACATACGAATTTGAATCTTGGTCTTTAGATATGCTTGTTAAAATTTTTTTTCAACACTGGATAAAAGTATTATAGTTGCAATAACTTTTCATTCAAATTAAGGTATCTTACAAGTGTTTTAATCTGTAGTTCCTAGTGCTCCCAGGGATATTGTTTTTTCCAATGTGCAATCAACAAGTGTGACCTTGCTTTGGAGATCACCAAAATCTATCCTTGGCTATTTTCAAAACTACAAGATTACCACACAGCTACAATCCATCCGCTGCAGTGACTGGGAAGCTATGGAATGTATCGAATATGAGATGCATCAGTATTTATATGAAAATGTCATGGATGACTGGATAGAAGACACCGTGTATGGACTGAAAAAATACAGGTGGTACAGATTTGCAGTTGCTGCCAGTACGAATGTTGGTTATGGCAGTTCTTCACCTTGGATTTCAACACAAACCCTTCCTGGCTGTAAGTAAGGATGTCTGCCATGTCTCATAATGCTATAACAATGTGATCTTCACCTAAATAAGCCAAAACACTTGGTAGAAGTTATTTCTTCATAGACCTACAGTATTGGTGAAGTCAATAAGGATTTGTTGCAACTCTTGACCTATGATATATATATTTATATTATAAAAATCATGTGGTAGGTGTACATACTTCACACTGCTTGATATTTTAATGCTTTTTTTATACTCTATTATATTTACTGCTTACCCAACACCAATTTAAATCCTCAGCTGTACTACAGGTGTAGACTTGGTAAGTCTGAATTTTTGCTTGTTTGGGTTGATATACACTCTTCAATATAATTTCACATGTGGGGTTTGTCAATGAAAAGTAGTCATTTTATAATTCTTTGACAAAAAGTCTGTTCATTAACATAAAACTTCCTCAAAATTGTTGTATGTTCTCAGGAATAAAATTTAAGCAATAGCTTCAGAGGAATTAGGATTTCTTTCCAATACCATATCTACCTACAGAGTTTACTAACCAGAGTAGCCATGTAACATGTACAGGATTGCCATGACACATATTAGAACTCTCATGCCTCAGCTGAGGATTTAGGTTTCCAAGTAAGAGAAGAGGTAATTTTCATAAATAAGTCACCACTAAATATTTGAGAGAAGGGGATACGAAACATAAATTATTTAGGCAGCTGTCATGGGGACATATGACCTTCCCTACCAGTGTGCAGCCATCCTAGGATGGAGAATATATGAAATCTGGCCTGTGGCCTGTGTAGAACAAGTGAGAATCACCATGAATTGCTTGACTTAATCACAGCTCTTTCAGTCATTTCCCTTACAATGTAATAATATTAGAGATATCGGGTACTTAAACAGCTGTGCACCAAGGGCTACTCAATGGTCCAGATACTTACTTTGCCCCACTCATGCTTGTATAATTGTGATGTGAATGCAGGAGACTTTGGACACTGTGATAATAAATATCATAACAGCCTGTTTTTATTATAAAGCACAGAAGCAGTCCTTTGGATTGAGAAGTGCTGGGATCAGCTGCAGAGTCATTCTCAGGTGCACTTACTTTCTTTGTCCAGTGACTCTTGTGGGGAAGCTCTGCCTGTAAATCAATGCAACATTTTAAATGAAGGGCAACATTTTAAATGAAGGAGAAGAAAAAAATCCCCAACAAACCCAGATGGAGCAGAAAATAGATAGCAGAAGTTGTGCAACTCTTGAGCCAGCAGCTCTGGGAAGATTTTTTACTATTAAATTGATAGAACTCAGCTGCTGACATATGCAAATACTTATTTTCAAAAAATTGTTGCTGAGTTTAAAACAGGGATTTAAACTGGACAGAGAAGCAGATAATGAAAACACATGTCGTTGCATAAAGTTAGAATACTTTTTATGATTTCTTCTCTGGACAGTGATAATTTGGTTTAAGAGAGAACTAGTTTCCTATCCAGTCCCGGTGAGAAGATAAAAGTATTAACATCTCAATAGACTGCACAAGCCCTTTCCATGCCAATACATTGTAATTCTCAGCAGTAGGTCCTCTGTGTGTTCCATCAGACATTTTAAAAGTGGTGGGGTAGAAGTAAAAGTTCCACCAGTTCTTTCAGCCCAAGTGTCTGGGGCTGCTGATCTGTATCTGTGGTGATGGAAGTAGGCAGCAACAAATTTCCTGTGAGCTAAATTGGTGACACATGAGGAGATAAGCTACCTCTAAACCACACCCCTGTGGAGTCAAGGAAGCATGGCGACTATTCCAGATGTCATAGCTGGGCACTGGTCTTTTTCCTGGGGTAAAGGCAATCAGCTGAGGAGGAAAAAAAGAGGAAGGTGACATGACACAGCTGGGTAGCCAGCTGGCAGCTCTGTTGTGCTTCAGCAGTGCTGGGAGCCTCCCTGGCAGTGGCTGATCTTTAGTAAGGGCAGGTTTCTAGCTACCTCATACTTTCCAAAGACTAGTTTTTAGAATTACTGTAAAAAAAACCCCCAGTTCCCATCTTTCTTTTGCAAAGATTACAGCCTGTAGCAGGAAAGAGAAATTCAGAATGCACCAAACAGATTGAGTACTCTGGGCAGTGTTGCAGAGTGGATGCAGAGAACAGGTGTTGATCCCCCTCTCCTTTCCCTCACAGACAGGGCCAAGCACCCTCTGGATTAGCCTGCTGATACACAGCCAATATACATGGTCTGTTAGGGCTTAAGGGTGCTTAGCTGCTATGTAAAATACCCTGAGTACTTAGCCCATAAAATCGATGGGACTTGTGTTTGCACATTTGAGGGCAGAAATTAGGCATTCTTCCACGTGATTTTCAAGAAGTGCCTCTGTAAGACATGGCTTCTACCAAAGGTAAAGTTACCTTTGTTGTGAAATAATAGTCAAAGGATTTTTTTTTTTTTTATAACTCATTGGGTTCTCAGAAATTTGCGTTTCCCTCAAGCCTAAAGAAAATACTAATGTATTATATTCAGGAGGTTACAGTGTTTAAGCTGAAACCTGTTAGACTAATTTCACAGAATATAAAAAGAAACTTCAACAGCAGCAAAAATTACATTAAAAAATCCTAATTTTTTTTTATAAGTTTGAGGATTTGACTGTTGTGCTAAAGCAGAAATACCTAATAATTCTGAATATCCAGTGAGTGAGGATCTTACCTGTTTATTTGAGTTGTTCATTATGAAGACAAATGTAAGGCTATTGGAAATATTTTAAAGATTCTTTAACTCATTTGCAAGTTTAAAAAAAATAATAATGGCAGTGTTCTTTACTGAGAGTGGTTATAGAGTCACTCTGTGGAAATTTTAATAGATTGTTTGTACAGTTCAGTTCTCACATCACACAGATAAACTATTCAGCCTTCTGTCTTGCAGATTACCCTCACAGGAATTGTCTTACTGTCTCATAAAGTAGTGTGATGGCACCATTATTACTTAGCTGATTGATTACCCAAGAGCCAAATCTATTCTACAAGATTAAATATTTTCATCACAACTTGGATTTATATAGTTACCAGCACAGAAGATCACAATGTTGTGTCACAGTAAGGGAAGGGGTAAGAAATGTTTTCCATAGCTATGCAAACTTTATTTCCTCACACCTGCACTCACCCTGAGTTTCACTATTACATTTATAAGGAGAATAAGATTGGCTGAACTTAGGTTTTCTGAGAGAAAAGTAATTGTGGAGGGTCAGTGTTAGATGGAAAATGAATGACAGTGGGATCACTGACCTCATTTTGGATCTCATACAGTTACACAATGCAATGCTTCATGGTAAACTGCCAAGTCCTGTAATGCCAGGATATACTGAGGTACAAAGGAAAATCCCAGATGTTCAAATGTCCCATGAAGGCTAGGACATAGGAACGTGGGGCAGAGGGTTATGCTTCTCTTTTCAGCGCCTTCTTTCCCAATCCCTGCTGATACCCAGTTGCTTAGTACTGTTAAAGAAATGTTTCTGTGTGATGAAAAGTATTGAGATTTCATGTCCTATTATGTGTTCTTTCTTCTGGAAAGCTTTGCCTGAGAGAACTTGTTTTTATTTGTTACATTTCCTCAAAAGTAAACACTGGAAAGTAATTATGGACTAATACAAGATATAACTGTTTAAAATTATATAAAAATAATCTAGATGTTTAAAAATTAAGTAACTGAAGCACACAATTTGTTTTGGGAAAAAAAAAAAAGAGCTAAACCTAAACGAACTGGCACGCATGAATTTCTGTTAGAAGACTGGAGTATTCAGTCTTATTTTTGAGGATTATGCTAAGTGATGGGCTCGCCAGATTTATCTTCAAACTAACGCACTTAACTGCTGCCTTAGCATCAGGACACAGATGGATGGGAAAGATGACCCTGACCTCCATAAGACCCACATTCCTGTGCAAGGATAGAAGCATGATAATCAGGAAATGATGGTTATTAGTTACAGAAAATGCATTATTGTGAAAACCAGGAGAAAAGTGCTTATGAGAGGAAGTGGTTGGATTATGGGGGAATGAGAGAATAAGACTAGGTCATTTCTCCTGAGTAAATTGCTGTGATTTATAAGAGAAAGGGGGTAGTGATATCATGGCTTCATATTGACTAGATTCATTTCAAAACAAACCTAAATCAGAATGTGGCAGTTATCCACTGCATCAAACACCATTTTTAAAAAGATGCTTTTTGTAAGACGTGAGACACGTCAGACACATTTATTTTTGTAGTTTTCTCCGTAATTATACAAATGATACATATTTCTCCCTAATTATACGTATTTCAGAAAATATTCCTACATTTCAATATGATTTAGTTAATGTCTGATATTTTACTTTTCATTATGAAAATAAACCAGGTATTAATGCTTAGGTGTACTTTGGATAAGTATCTTAACTATAGAAATCCCAATCAGAATTTTCTTGCAAATATCTAAAAATACATCAAGTATAAACTGCATCTGGAAATTAACCATATAAGTAACTGCAGATTGGATAATTTGTAGATTAGATTATGCTTTAAAATTATTTCACACCATCCTTGTCTAATGCATAACTTCCAAGTGTCTTCTGAAAAAAAAAATATTGAGAGACTAAATGTTCCATTAGTTCTATAAAAAACAGTTGAAAATTGTCTTTGGAAACTTGGTTGTTTTGAAAACTAAGGCTCAAGAGGCTATATATATATATATAATTTTATACTGTTTTTCAGAACTTTCATTTTGCAATAAAGCTAATAAATATCACTGCCATAGCTACTGAAAAGCACTGTTTGGCAACAAGTCTGACATGCATTACCTGAAAAACAAAATTTGTGCTTATTCTAATTTTCAGGGAACTTGCTTGCCCTTGCATTTTGTTTCACCTCTTGTAGCTCCCCACTTGACAGCCAGCCTTCTCTGAGCACTCTCCTCTTTTACAACCCCTCATGGGCACTCGCAGTTCATTCAGTTATACTCTCATTCAGTTGCTCCACGCTACTCAATATTTTTGGGGACTGCTTCCAATGGATGAATTTGATCCTGCCTATAAAGTCTTGTATATTCCTGCTAATCCCAGCACAGGAAACTAATTCCTGTATGCAACATCCTAAACTCATCGTAGCACCTGAACTAATACCAAATATTTCTGTTTTATTCTCCAATGATGGTGCTAAATTTTCACCTCCAAAGTGCAAAATTTTATTATCTTCCTTATGAATCTGTTGCAACACATAATTATACTTCTTTCCATGTTCTTTTCCTACCCTATATTCCTCGTGAAAAACTAAGTAGCCTTCTATACCTTCCGATTTTTTTCCTCATTTAGCTCTCTTACCTAATGGTGGCAAACAACATATTCATGCATTAATCTTGTTTGAGAAAAGAGACGGCACCTTCTGATTAGCACGGGCATGATCACTTCAGTATTTTTTAATAATATACTGTTAACCGATATGTGTATTTTTGTGGTAGATTGAAAAGAAGGAACCATGAACTCAAGTTCTGGAAATATGTACAAATATGTTGTTGTTTTATAACAGGCTGTTCAGTGATACTTACCACAGCTGTCTTTTTTTTTTTGTAGTAGATCCAAAAACAAGGCACCCTGGAGCCAAGTTCTGTAATTATCTGCAATTCTGTTCTCGTTCTATTCCAAATTTTATTTTCCTGAAATTTAAATGGTCATTATGAAAAAAATCATAGAACTTACTGAGAATTGGTTACTGTTGTTATTATGATTTCATTAAGTTCTTATTCATGAATAAGTAATAACTAGGTTAATTCACATATCACTTTGACAAATGGAAATTTTAGGGAAATCCCTTTTCTTAATGTGAACATTCTTGCCTTCTTTCAATTCTTACCACTTCTTTTGCTTGGGTTTTCTGGCGTTTCTCCACATGTTAAGAATAAATTGAAAGGAAATGTAGAAAATTATTTCTACTTGTATTTTCCAATGCTGCTGGAAATTTTTTCTAGCATGTAGAGTATCATGTCTTTTCACAATTTCTCATTCTTTGAAGGATTCATTGGGCATAAACAAATATATTATGCTTGCCTATTTGTATAATTTTTTGCATATATTTTGCTTGTGTCATGTGAAATACTTATAAAGAACTTGAAGTTAAATAACCCCATAATCCCAATTTAAGGTGAAGTCGTAGGCAGTCCATACTGTAGAGAAGTTGTAGTGGTTGCAATGAAAGATGTATTTCTAAATCACATGGTGTGCCATGAAAGAAAAAGAAAGAAAAAGTTATAGTTATTTAAGCAGTGTGTAATCTTAAATGTGTGAAAAAGTTCTATTTTCAAATCTCTACTGGTCATTAAAATTACTGGGTTATTTTTTGTGCACTTCCTTGGCCATGATTCACATACACAGTTTTTCCTACAGCTCCAGATGGTCCTCCAGAAAATGTGACTGTTTTAGCTACATCTCCTCACAGTATTAATGTCAGCTGGAGTGAACCTGCCATCCTTACAGGACCAACGAGCTACCTCATAGACGTTACCTCAGTAAGGCAACTCTGTTTTACTGTTAGTGGTTATACAGATGTTTGGGGACATCAATAACACAGCTGATGTTCTTTCAGAAATTGCAGGACAGACATAACTGGATTGAAAAACCATATGATTATGTCTATTTCCACATAAATTCCACATAAAAATTAATTGTACATTTATTAATTTATAAATGGTAGATTAATTGCTTTATGCTAAAAAATGTGTGCTAATAAGAGGTCTTGGAGAAAACAAAAGTGTATCTATAAATGTACAGGGGAAAACAGTGTCTGAGCTTTGTGGAAGCTTTTTAACCGTAATGACTTTTTTGTCTTCAAAGGAAGGAAAGGTTCATCGTAGTGATTTTACTAACTGAAGTGAAGAGCCTAGCAAAAGGAAATGACTTGTACAAAGTTACATGGCAGGAGAGGACAAACTTTAAAATCAAATTAAATTTCCCACTTTGCACTTGGTGCTCCGTCCATCGGATTAGCTATATTTTGGTAGCACAGTAATAACACTTCTTTCTCCTTGATCTTTATAGCCAAAAAATGCTGACATAAGAGAAAAGCTCTAGTGGCTTTTCCTCTACTACACTTACAAAACTCCTTAAAGCCATCATAAATAAACCTCATTTCCTGCCCTGTGGCAATATAGGCAACTTTCTAAGTTCAAACCCATGAAAAGTAGGGTATAGCTTCCTTGTTCTGCCAGAAATTATACAGACAGGGCCATAAGTGAAAACAGGAAGTAGTTTACCAGACTTTACTGAGGAAAAGTTGCTGTTTGCAGTTTCAAAAATTCTGAATCAGTCTGATAGTAGGAAAAAAATTAAAGGCTACGTCAAACTATTTAAGGCCTTTAAATAGAAAGTCCTTTACATATTCTGAGAAGAAAACAAAACTTATGTGCATATATTTAATGTTTCTGAATCTCATAAGAAATACAGATTTGCTAGCATATTAATGCTGAGATATTTCTGCAAACAAAACCTCAAAGGAATCTGTAAAAAAATACCAAATATTTTTAAGCTATTCAGAAAGTTACAAGAGAGTAATGTGTAGTCCTGCAATTTTTTCTTCCTCTAAATTCATTGTACAATATGTAGAGGGAAATCTGCTCAGTTCTGAACATATTGCAGCAGTAGAATGGCAGGATGAAGGATGTTTGTCAAGGGAAGGACTTACAGGGATGATTCCTTGGCCCAATGGGTAGGTTGCTAAAAACTATAGCACGTTTTATTTCCCCTTTAATAAAGTTAGAGAAGACTTCTTCTCTTTGAAAAATTCCTGCCATTTTGTACTAAAAAGCATTATAGTGCATCAGCAGAACATTTAATGGATTTTATAAAACTTACAAATTCAGTTTTCAAAGCTTGATTATTTGTGTTTAATATTTTATCAATTTTTATTGGAACCATTTTCTCTCTGTCTGATAATTCTGAAATTTTAAATGGTATAATCTCAATCTATACTCTAAAAATATTATAAATGCTTTATCAGTATAACTTATAATGAAACTCATGCAACGCAAAGCAAGATGAACTATGGAATGTTCCAGGTTAATTTGACAGGATTTGAAAAGAACTTAAAAAACTGTTTTAAATC
This sequence comes from Pardalotus punctatus, assembly GCA_013400915.1. Classification (NCBI taxonomy): domain Eukaryota; kingdom Metazoa; phylum Chordata; class Aves; order Passeriformes; family Pardalotidae; genus Pardalotus; species Pardalotus punctatus. The sequence goes on from VZTX01011986.1 coordinate 995,485, forward strand.
TTCAGTTTGGAGGACTAATTTTGTTTTTACAAAGTGAGTTTTTTGGGGGGTTTTTTTCAAGTATATTTCAGATAACCAGCTTTGTGTCTATGGATTCCTTGTATTTAGGTGTTGTCTGTCTAATGATTAGTAACTACAGGTGCCAGTTCTGTAGAACTTTAGTAGACAAATCTATTTCTTTTTAAAGACCAATAAAGCTGTCACAACCTTTTTCAGTGAAATTTTTAGTGTATATTTTATTGTCCCAGTAGGAAATTTTTATGAAGACTCCAAATTCCACAAACTTCCAGTATGTATAAGTTTACTCATTTTTTCTCAATTGAGTATCTTTAAATATTTGTAAAAACAGCATCATAGAACAGAATAATTCAGGTTTATACTCTGTTATATACCAGAAGTTAATAATTAGTATTCATAATTGAATTTATTAGGGTTCTGCTAAGTTACTAGGATGTTCCTTGCAGTTTTATAGATCAGAAAGTACTCCTTCATTATTGTTCCTCCAAGTCATGTTTTAGTTTGTCTTACTGTCTACGATAATGAGTAGTTCTGAATAAAACATTCCTGGAAATGGTTAAGAAAAATGGAACTTAACCATTAAACTTCATGAAGAATAGAAATACATTTAATGATGTATTGCTGTAATTGTACTTTAGCTGTTGAATAACTTATAAGTCAGATTTTTGATAGTCAAATAGAAGAAAGTGTTTCAGCTCTTTATGGCCATCCCAGGAAATGAATGTCTGTTTAATTCATCAGAAAGTTTAGTTCAGGTTAATTCTCAGTGGGCATATATGCCTATCCATCAAATAAAAGGTATGCTTGAGCTATTTTAATGTTTTATCAGCTGCATTTAATACAGATTTTGTTCAGTGGGAAAACTACTGTAAAGCTACCTAATCCTCTTTTCAAATTACACACTGAAGAAACAATAATAAAATCATTATTAACTGAAGCAGTGGGAATATACATAAATAGAATTTTGTAAATGATACTTGATTAAACACTAGAAAAGCTCACATATTTTCTTTTTTCTCCTTTTTGAAGCTACCATTAGAAGTGATTAATTGGATATAAAGTCCAACACTGGAGATTTTTCTACAGAACGACAAATTATTTGATATGTAAGGATGATAGGTATCCACTAGGTAATCCAACCCATAGCCTGCTCTAACACAGTAACTAGTGTACCTAAAGTATTCCTCATAAATTATTTGTTACCTTTTCCATGTAATAGCCAGTGCTGGAAATTGCTCAGCAACTCTCAATAGATTATTTTAGTTTATAGCTTAATTGTCATAGTTTTAGTTACCTTTTTAGGTATATCATTGAAGACTGTGTAATTTTTAATTTTAATTGTTTTTTATGCAAGTAAAATTTCTCTTTGTATTTTCATGAACACTGTAAACAATGGGTTCTCTTCAATTTATTAATGTCCTTTTTTATATTTTAAAATTATTACTAGGTCTCTTATAATCCTCTGTTTTTCTAGATTGAGCCCTAAAAATTCCCAGCTTTTCTAGGGAGATAATTATTCCTTTCCAACTCTATCACAAAAAAGAGCTTCTATTAATATATCCAAAGAAGAATTGCACTTTCTTCAGTTGTATTGCTGCCCAGTTTTCTAATTGTATTCCAAAAAATCTTCCGCGATATAGCTCTCATCATCTGGATCTTTGCCTAGTCTGATTCCCATTTCAGGTCACTAAAGTTGCCCTGGCCCAGTGTCTACAAATCAGTTCATGCTTGCTTGGTGTGAGACAGCACCAACCGAACAGCCCATTTCCTTAACCACATCCTGCATGAGTGCCAGAGGCAGCACAGGGGTGAGATGGGAGTGTACTCCCCAGCACAGCTTCATACTCTTGGGATCTAGAGACTTCTTGTGAACCCTTCTATGTAACTAGTTAGAAAAATGGAATAATAAAAGTTAAATAAAATGTTCAAATAAAAATTTCCTACTTTTGGCTGTTTCAAGCCCTGTAACAACTTTTTTATTATTATTATTTTTTTACAGGTAGATAATGACAACTATAAAGCTCAGTTTTTGAAGACAAATGATGAGGATAAAGTCTTAGAAATTTCTGATTTAAAAGCATTTACGAGGTATTCCATAGTAATCATTGCCTTTACGGGGGATGTTAATGCTGCAGTCCTAGAAGGCAAGGCTAGTTCTCCAGTAATTGTCTCCACTTTTGAAGCAGGTTTGTATTTTTTTCTACTTTATATAGATCAAACTTCACAGTTTTTCTTTCATTTGACAAATAAATTAGAGTTTTGAACACAAGGTGGGCTTTTAATATGGATTTGTCCTCACAATATTTTTTCTGTGATATTTAAAAAGGTGTCAGACAACAAAAAAACAATGGTTATAAATACTAAGATTTACCTTTAGTTATGCAGGGATCCTAACTTGCTCCATGTAAAATTTCGACAAGTGGAACACAGCCATCTAGATTACTTCTATAGTCAATGAAGAGAGAGATTCTATCTATATTAGCATGTATGTATAACATACCTGTCTTAGGCAGGGATGATTCCCTTGTGGAGGTGCCTGTTTGTCTTAAGAGACTATTGAAAACTCTGAACAACATCCTTGGTTTTGGTGCAAACTTTAAGCATAACAAATTAAGTGAAGTGAACCCTACGATTTATAAATGGTATCTGTGCTGACTTGAGGACATTATCTGTGTATTTTCAGTGAAAGGAAGTTGCTAGTGGAGGCCTACAGAAATCTCTGCTTGAGTCAGCTGTTTAACACATTCAAAACAATCTGGAGAACAAGCTAGATATTCAGATGACAGAAGCAGAGGATACTGTTAAGTTACTCAGAGAAACAAAACTGAGAGATGAAATGTTACAGAGAAGTAGATTGCATTGCTTAGAAAAATATAAAAATATGTACATGGGAAAGATCTAGTCCTATCTTTACATATGTAGATCATGGTTATGCTCTGTCTACCGTCTTTGCTGGTTTTGAACTGGTTTTAATTGTTTAAACAAACAAGCAAAACACTAAAAATATTTTATCAAGAGGTATTAAAGTTTTGTTTCATTCCAACTAATAAGCACTTGTGTATAAAGCACAATTCCCTTATCTCTAGTGAAGTCAGCTTCAAAACAACTTTTTCTAGTTACATACTCAGGTTAATTTCATATTTAAATGTACTACACAGTGATTTTATTTATCATTTATCTTTCCTTGGATGTATGAAAATCCAAGGTCCCTATTGATTTGAGACAACATGAGTGTGTGTGTATATGTACATATATAACATATATATATGTATCTCCAATGCTTTAAGGAAGTTAAATTCTAAGGATTTCATGACCTATTTCTATCTCTGGAAGCTGATACCATCTTTTATTGTGGAAAAATTAAAGATTAAAATATGTGGTAGCTGGGTCTATCCTGAGATAGACAGTATCCTGTGGTACCTTTTCTGGTAGCCCTTTCTATAATATAAATATGTGGTACATTAGGAGGTGAGGTAACATTAGAGAGCAACAGTTATTTTTTTCCATCTCATCTTGTTTCATCTGGTTTGTACAGCTTAGAAAATGGCTTAGTTAGGACCAGTTTACACAGACTTACTCCAGAGAAGCCCAAGTAAGCATATGTTAGCTGGTATAAAAAACCTCAGAAGTAGGACAACTGCATGTAAATTCTTGGCTGAGGGAATGTGTTTACCTTCCATTGCTTGATTTCACTATTTAGAGGTCACGCTACATACTTGTCTGCTCAGGTAGAGCAATAAATATTTAGCTGCCTAGAAAGAATGTTACAGCTTTTTCTTTCAGATAGGGACATTGGGAAAATGATTTATACCTTTGCTGTCTTGAGAATAAGCTACTGGAATAATCATTTGACAAGAAACTGCCTCTGGGAAAAATGTATGTTGTGCTTGTGTCTGGGCATCGGTTAGTTGAAAATCTTTTCCTAAAGACTTAGTTGTGATAAGCAGAGAGTCCTAGGAGCATGGTGGCTTGTTTGTATGTTGGGAGGGAGCTTGCTGTTAACAGAGGGCTTTCAGAAAGGGATAGTCACTGACTCTTGCTTCTTGCTTGTCAGCCTGTGCAAGGCTTTGTTTGTTTGTGATGTGTTTCAAGGTATTATGATGCTTCCAGACTTTCTGAGTACATAACCACAAAAATAAATTCCTGAGTAGAGACTGCTGAGTGTAATCTAATCTTTATTTTTAAAATTTATAGCATTCAGAGCCATCATTAAGAATAGGATTTCAGTGGATATTTGACTTTTTATTGTGTTTATGAATAGTTAACATGTGCAATAAGTATTTGAGAATTTTTAATAAAAACCATAAATTATAAATTAAATAATACTGATACACAAAAAATATAATTTTAATTTTTCAGGTTTTACTCTAATAGTTATAATAGTAAACTGATTAAGTGGGTCATTGAAATATTTATTTCAGTGCCTGAAGACCCACCTAACAACATAACTTTTCAGAAGATACCAGATGAAGTAACAAAGTTCCAAGTAACATTTGTGCCACCATCTGAACCAAATGGAAATATTCAAGTGTATCAAGCTATGGTTTACAATGAAGATGATCCTGCTGCCATCCAGATCCACAACCTTAGTGTCATTGAAAAAAAAGATCAGTCAGTCACTGCCATGATAGAAGGTCTAAAAGGAGGGCATACCTATAATGTCAGCGTAAGAACCAATAAATTTGAGGTGGGGGGGGGGCAGGGGGGTAGTATTTTTTTTCTTTGATGTAAGTGTGAGATTAGTATGAAACTTTGGCTGAATATGAGATTTTCATGCCAGGAATGTTAGCTGGGGTGCAAAGAGAGGCAAGTCTCAGGAACAAAGGGAGCAATGAACAGGATAGAGTGAGTGGGAGCAGGACACATCACTAGTCTGGATGACCAGTTCATGTGCTCAGCACAGCAATCTGTGACACATAGTCACAAGCACAAGATTAAATCTCTCTCTTAAGTCCACTACTGGCATTACTCATTTGGCTCACTGGACGTGAAAGGGCCTGTTGGGCAAGGGCAGCTTGCTAGAAACATGTACATGAAATACTTTCAAATAGTCAGAGACTGGGGCATGAGAGGAAGAAAGATCATTCTTTAAGTGGACTTGCTTACTCCTTTTTATATGAGCTACATTATAAGCATGATGTGTTACTGTACTTAGGATTTTCAAAAATATAAAGTTCTAGCTAAGTGTGAATGACAAAAGGAGTCTTTTTGCATTCATTTTTGCTTCAGATATATCCAGAACTGGCCAATATGAAGTTATTCCAATACTCATTAAAACAAGTGTTTATTTTTTTTAAGGTGTATGCAATTAATGGTGCTGGTGCAGGGCCAAAAATTCAATTGAAAATAACCATGGACATCAAAGGTATGTCTCATAAAGTATCCTTTATCTGAAATTTCTATAAATTGCGAAGTAATTCCTGTTCTACCTGTGAGTACACTGCTGTGTGCCTTGAGCTATTATTTAGAGGCCACATAATGTAGGAACAGGAATATATAATTGATCACCTTGAATTGTAGTGTTCAGTTTTGCTGATCATTTGCTATTTACATCAGAATGATGCTGCTGTAAAGCACGTGCAGACTCAGTGAAGTAATCATATCAAGTTCAGTATTTTAGTAACCACCAGCAAACAGCTTAGAATATGATACAGGAATAGCTAAGTATGCAGTATCACAGTTGTCAAGAAAAACAAAGTCATTGATTGATACTAATTGAAAAACTAAAAATCACTCTTTCTATTGTTTTTTCTTTTAATTGAAAACTTATATACATAGGCATTTACCAGAATATAGTTTTTAGAGGCTTAAGACAGTAAGTAGAACATTAAGTCATTCCTGAAAATATGCTGAAGATTTTTCTTTGCATAATTCAGCTGTGTGCCTGAACAATGCCCCTGCAGGGAAAATACTGTAAAACAGAACTCTGTGGTATATCTTTGTTTAAAAACAGAACCGCCAAGGCCCAAAAAGAAACCAGCACCAGTTTATGATACCAATGGAGCATTACTCGTCACAGCTACAACAATTGCGATCAGAATGCCAATATGTTATTACAGTGACGATCATGGCCCTATAAAGAAGATACAAGTTCTTGTTGTGGAAGCTGGAGGTAGAATTTTATAAGTTCCCTTGAAAATTCTTTTCAGGTTCAGGCTGTTTGTCTTTTTCATTTATTTTCTTGGGTTTCAGTGATTTCATTTGAGAAAACAGTCAACAAAGTCACTTTTGCTGTGAAAACAGCACTAAGGGCAAACTGTCTTTCACAATACCTGTGGGCTGGGTACTGGATTCTGAGAATACTTGCCAACGAAGTGTCTTCCATGCTGTTTGAAGCCACCAATGTTATTCTGTCCCTGATTTTATCACTGTAGTTTTTTATTTTCTGTTTCCTTGGAAAACACCCCAACATTTGACATTTGTGAATACAAATAAATATGAAATTTTTGGGGTTTGGCAAGTTTATTCTTCTGTCACTATTAGTGCTGTCTGTAAAAGAATGCAGCCATGTGCAGTTGATATTTCCATTTCATTACGGGGGGAGAGGGAATTATATGAATCCCTTCTGTAGATTGTGGGTAAGAATGTTTATTCCCTTGTATGGACTGATGAACATTTACTCATATGAACAGTGCTGTGAAACCTTTTGAGTAATTGCTTACCAATGTGAGTGGGAGTGTTATGATAGGACATCACATGGTCAGTTTTACTTTATGTATTTAAATCCCTAATTTTACTTGGTTTAAAAGTATAGAAGTAAAACATGCACATTAAGTGAACTCACCTGAAGTGTCTGACCTTTTTCTGAATTTTGCATTTTAGCACAAATTTTTAAGACATTTACATCATAGCTATTGTTGTGAAGATTCTCTTGAACTGACAGATAACCAAATATCATGTTAGGCAACATTTTGAAGATTTTTCTCATGAGCTGCTGGGCACTGTCTGTCCATGTATGCAAATCTAGCAGTTTAATTTATGAAACAATCCTTGCTGTCTTCAGAATAAAGAGTTTTTACTGGCTTTGCTAGCTAGCCATGCTCAAAATCAAGTGTCTTGCACAAGAAATAAACTCTAAAGGCAGAGCTTCTGTGTGAAATTGCTCCTCAGATTTTCTAATGTGTTTCAGTTGGCTTACTCATTTAACAAAACACAGATAATGCGGACAGTAAGGAAATTTGGGTTCAAGTGTAAATTCAGTTATAGACTTATTTGCGTAAATGGCAACAATAGCATGCTAAATTCTTTAAAAAATTTATTTCCTATGTAACTTCTTTAATCACAGTCTGGTTAGAATGTAAATTGTATCTATTATTTCTTTTCTTGACAATAGCTCAGAATGATGGGAATGTTACTAAGTGGTATGATGCCTACTTCAACAGACCAAGGCCATATTTTACAAATGAAGGCTTTCCAAACCCACCATGTATAGAAGGAAAAGAAGATCTGAGTGGGAAAGAAGAGATATATGTCATAGGTGCTGATACTGCATGTATGATACCAGGCAGTCAAGACAAAATATGTAATGGCCCGCTGAAACCAAGAAAGCAGTACCTGTAAGTACATTTGTGTTTATGTTTGTCCAAGAGAAAGATTTAAGTGAAATATAGATTTATGCAAACACTCAAAAGATATAGTTCAAGTAGAAAAGGTGGAGATTGAAATGATCATCATATGTATCTAATTTTAAATTTTTTGGCTTAGCATAGATATGGGAGACAAATTTTTTACAAAATTTTTGAAGCAAAAGAAGATGCTTATTTAGTTCTTAAATTAAATAAACCCAAATTCAAGACAAGTAATTCACATGGGGGTTTTTTATACATTTAAGGTTTTGACATTGAGTTTTTGATGTCTATCATAATGTCACTTTTGCAGGTGAATAATGATTCCAAAATATGGTATACTAAATTCAAAATTTTTTTTTTCATTTTAAAGTGAAATAATACTTAAGAAAATGCACATAAATTTAATTTCATTCATTTTCCTGGTTTTATTTCACAGATTTAAGTTCAGAGCAACCAACATTAAAGGACAGTTTACAGATTCTGATTATTCTGACCCTGTCAAAACTTTAGGTAAGAAGAGTGTCATTTACCAAAGTATTTCTCTCTTTCTAAAGAGTTTACACAATTCCATGTTTCTTTTAAGACAGCAGTTTCCATGAAATAAATAATCTCTATGTTTGTTGGACGTAGCTTAACTAGAATGGCGGAAGAAATATATCCTTTGCCTTGTATATGCTCTTGAAGTTGTCAAGAGATTCTACATCAATGGACGTAGAATGAAGAGGCAGTTTTGACAAAGTTTGTTTACAGAGATTTAATTATACCAATATCATGTTGCCAATTTAGTTCATCTTGTTTGGCAAACTGACAGTAGCTATTCTCTTTGTGCTGTTTCCTTTTGTGTTGGATGTAGAACTAGCATTGGGTAGTCTTGACTGCATGAAAAATTGGCTGGCTGGCTGGGCCCAAAGAATGGTGCTTAAATGGAGCTCCATCCAGCTGGAGGCCAGTCCCTGGTGGGGTTTGCCAGGGCTCAGTATTTGGCCAGTCCTGTTTAATGCCCCTGTTGGTGACCTTGACAAGTGGATCAAGAGCACCTTCAGTCAGTTTGCAGATTACACCAAGTTAGGCAGGAGTGTGGATGGATCTTCTGGAGGGTAGGAAGGCTCTGCAGAGGAATCTGGACAGGCTGGATTGGTGAGCCAAGGCCAGCTGTATTATGTTCCACAAGGCAAAGTGCCGGGTCCTGCACTTGGGTCAGCTGGTGCAGTGCTACAGGCTGGGAACAGTGGCTGGAATGATGCTTGAGGGAAAAAGGATCTATGGGTTCTGGCTGGCAGCAGCTGAACATGAGCCAGCTGTGCCCAGGTGGCCAAGAGGCCAACAGCATCCTGGCCTGGATCAGAAACAGTGTGACCAGCAGGACCAGGGCAGGAATCGTTCCCCTGTACTTGGCACTGGTGAGGCCACACCTCGAATCCTGTGTCCAGGGAAAGGCAATGGAGCTGATGAAGGGTCTGGAGCACAAGTCCTGTGAGGAGCAGCTGAGGGAGCTGGGGATGTTTAGGCTGGAGAAAAGGAAGCTCAGGAGAGATCTTATCACTCTTCACCTGGAAGGAGGTTGTAGCAAGATGGATGTCAGTCTCTTCTCTCAGGTAACAAGCAATAGGACAAGAGGAAATGTGGTGCCAAGGGAGGTTTAGATCAGATACAATGAAAAATTTCTTCACAGAAAGAGTGTCAAGCATTGGAACAGGCTGCCCAGGGATGTGGTAGTTACCATCCCTGGAGGTATTTTAAAGACGTATAGATGTGGCAGTTAGGGAAAGGATTTAGTGGTGGCCTTGGCAGTGCTGGGTTAGCAGTTGGACTTGATGAACTTAAAGGCTTTGTCCAACCTCAATTATTTTATGATTATACTCCAGTGAGCTTAATGACAGGTCATCTGAGAGCATGACCCTTTAGCCCCTTCATCCTTTAGATATAGACAAAGCTTCGTATGATTTAATATATTGATATTGTCTAATAGACTCCATATGCTTCTAAAGTCACTAGCCAATAGGCCAGCTGTTATTTAGTCTGAACTCAAGCATAATTCCTTCATGGTCATGTTGATATACCCCCAAAATTTGGAACAACATCTCTTGTAGCAGATTGCAATAAGATCTGTAAGTTCTTTTAATATATTTGTAAGTGAAAAACTTACTTAGCTATGTATTAGCCCTGACTTTCTGAAAATGGATACCAAGACAACTGGATGAGTACCCAGAAGAATTTTAGTGGGCACATATTTTTCATTTGGCATTCATCTTCTGTGATATGAGCTGCCTTATTCATCTAATCCATTTTAGGAATTTGTTACATGATCTGATACTGAAGACCCTGAAATGCTAATTCACTACCTGAATATTCTGAAAGGATCTGTCACTATTTCTCCAGCCTGGAATGCTTTGGAAAGTGCAACATAAAAGTTATTTTGACATGTTCTGAGTTTAAAAGTTCTAAGCAAATGAAGGAAATATTTTTTCCCCATAAGGGAAAGATAGTGTGTCCAATCAGGGAAAACCAGTCTACTGCAAATGTGTCCAAGTGTTTCTAGTCCTCTGGGCAATTTTCTCCTTTCTAACAGAAAAATCTGCAATACTTAGTGGCAGGCAGATAGTGTAATTCATTGCCTTATATATTGTTACTGAAAACTTGCAACCCTTTCTACCTTGTACATGATAAATAAGCAAGATCTGTTTGCTGAATAAAAGGTAATAGGGAAAAAAAACAAATCAAGGGATAAATTCCTTAGATATCCATGTCTCCTCATACCCATCCAATGCCTTCTGTGCTACACTTTAACATCAAACACTGCTTTTTAAGGCCAGACTACAGCGTACTTTTGTCTGACCATAGCTTCTAAATTTCACAGCCTATACAATTTACATGGAATAGATAATCAAATGATACAGCACTCTCTTGAGACACATAGCATGAGGAACCTTGCCCATGAGGAACCCTTTCCTTATGGAACATGCTTTGGTCATAGGAACTTCCAGCTTGCTCTGGAAATATAACTCAGAAAACATGCAAAAAAGTCAGCTTTTATAAATCTTTGCAGCCCAATTAGTTCTATTGCACTCAAAACATCAGCTGTTCTCCAGGAGAAATTTATGCTGCCTGAAATCAGAATTGCAATTTGATTTTAAATCACTTAGCTTCTTTAGTAATAATCACTGAAATTTGTGGGTTTTCACCATTACATTTTCATTTTATTAGATAAAACACTAATGTGAATTTTGGCAGAGATATTCACACGAGTTCAAAAACCCCTACATTATTCTGGTTTCCAAATCTACTGATAGAAGAGGTAGGTCTTTGATATGGAAAATCAGAAAGTTAACCTTGTGTTAGTGCAACTTAATATTGCATATTTGAAGCGGAAAAAAATATGGAAAACCTTGAGAGACAATTCTGTGACATGTCAGATGCTCTTGTAAATAACAGGAATTTTGCTAGGAAGGAACACTGAAGAAGAAACTATGGGAATATACAGCTGCAATAATGTTTTTTAATTATAGTAAAGGATACATTTTAATAGGGCACACCCACCCAGACATATTTGGAGTACCACAACCTTCCTCTTGAGCTGGAGAGTGGAGTTTCCTCCTCATAATCCATTACTCTCATTGAAAAGTTAATGTCCATCCTACAATGAAAGGCCAGGATTTTTCCCAGAGATAATTAAGATACAGTGATAAATGGTGTTTAAACAATAAATGCTGTAATACATCAAGGCACTGTGTAACCTTTTTGTAAACTCTGATGGCTATTTCAGCAAATCACTGTGGGGCAACTGGTAGCGCTGTGTAGGTGTACTTTTTCCATGTGAAATGTAAAGCTGATACAACAGGATATAATCAAAATGGGGTTTTCTTACACTGTTTTTTGCATAGAAACTGACCTTATGATACTCTGTTATTGCAGTTTGTTATTATCATATCTTGAGTGCAGCACTTCAGAATTATACATGGTATTTTCTATTTTGTCTGTTTTCCCATGCCCATGATCATCTCTACAGACAGGTCTACAGAGATATGTTTAGTCTTCCCCTGTTGTAAAGAAGTAAGAAATACTGTGTTAATTGTGCATTTTAACATAGATGTGCACTGTTCAGTGCAAAATAGACAGAACTGTTGAAGAGGTTGCTCTGGATATTCTTCTGTTCCACATTAGTAACAATTTTACCCTATCACAGTGATAAGTGAGTGGCAGGAACTTTATCATTAATTTTCTCATCAAAATATTTTTGTATGTACTTGATTTTATATTTTTTTTACCTAAGATTAATTCTTTTCTCATCTTGTAGTGTACAGTGTTGTGCCTAAATTTACTAATGCAGTGGAAAATTTCAGATGTTTTGCAAACTCTACTGAATTGTGTTGTCTGTCACTTCATACAGCCATGTAATTTATGTCGGTGTCAGTCCACAATAATCTCACACTTTCTTCTGATAAATTTCTACCTAACCTACTGTTTACTGTGCTGTATTACTGATTATTCCTACCTACATGCAGAACAATGCACATGATCTTAAAAAATTCTATCCCATTGTTTTAAGGTGATTTCTTCAGATAAATCAGGATAATTTTGAATTTTAATCACATTCTCTCGTGTACACCAGTCCAGATCATCTACAATATACTCTCTAATCCAAAAATCACAGCCTTTTGAGAAAAATAAAGGCAAGACTGTGGTGTTTCCCAGTGTGTCCTTGGGAGGATGTTGTCCCTTGTCTGGGAAATAGTTTCATATGGCAGGAAGAAATACATTTTCTGCTTCTCCTTGAGGCTAAACAGGAGCTACATTTTTCTACAGTGGACGAGCAAGTGGAAGTGAATGTCAACAAAACTGAACAATACCAGCAACAGTATTTCCTTGTTTTTCTTACTTCCACTGTTGCCTAAGGGAAAAGAGGATGAGTTTCATTATAGGTACAGGATTACAGGAAGGGTGGGAAATCAAATGAGTCTCAGAAATTTAGCACTAAAGAGGTTCAAAAAAGAGGCCTAGAAACTACCAATCTAAGTACCTTATCAGTTTCTGAATGAGATTTCATTCTCACTGGGAAGGGCTGATTAGAATTACGAACACCTTTACTTTTCCATCATAGAGGCCTTTTTGATTACTTCTGACCTACTGGTGGTTATTACTAACAATGTCACCAATTCTCACATAAGCCAGGAGCATGAGTTAATGGTGGCAGATCAATCCAGAAAGTTCAGATCAGTTGGGCTCCTTCAGCACCCTCAGAATACCTCTAAAAATAGCATCTTTTATTTTCTGTCTGTGAGTGGCAGCTGCAAGCCTCATTGCTTTAGAGTTGTGCTCTTCTACTTGAGGAGTTGGAGTAGTCCTCCTCTGTCCTTGGCTGCACAGAGACTGAAGCAGGAGCTGAACTCAGGCCAGTGTTCAGACTGATGTTACTACAGTATAGACTGGCAGTCTTTACCTGTTTAGCAGGTAAAACTGAAAGCACTAAGGGATGACTGCACATATAGCTGTATCAAAATTATGTATTACATAGATGAGCAATGCTTAGGAACCCTTACCTAAACTCTTTCTGGTTTCCTTGTATCTTTCTGGAGCATCTCTTCAACCAACATAAAAATGAGTGCAGTTATACAGACACAAAAATTGTCTGTCTCTCATTATTCCCCTACTTCATACCGTCAGAAATTTAAAAATTCTGAAGAATCTATGATATATTAGCTTTCCACTTTCTGTTGCAGGTGAAGGACCGACAGGAAGATCTGTAGAAGTTATCCTTGCTGTTACTTTGTGTATACTTTCAGTAATTATTTTGGTGGCTGCAGTATATGCTTTTGCAAGGTGAGATTTATGTATCCTTGCCATAGCATGTTTAAAACACTCAAGAACAGTTTAAAGAAGAGTTGAAATGGTCCTATAAATGGAACTCATCTGTAATTTCAAAATATGTTGATTTTTTGTTGGTTTTGGTGTTTTTTGGGGTTTCTTTTTTTTGTGGTTTTTTTGTCTGTTTGTTTTTTTTTGTTTTTGGGTTTTTTTTTGTTTTGTTTGTTTTTGTTGTTGTTTTTATGAAGAAACTTAGCAAGAGACTCATGAAGAGTTTAGTCTAGTAAGGGTAACCTCCACAAATGAAGAAGAAATGCCACTTCTCTATTGACAGATCAGAGTATCAGCTGGTTGTAGTTATCATGATGGCTAATACTATTTACAGCTGGGTATGAAGTAAATACCCTAAATTCTATTTTCTGTCTTCCAAATAAATTTATCAATTAAATGCAGTGAAGTCTCACAAGTGGAAGAGAAATTGAATTTTAATTCAAATAGTGAACAAAATGGCGATGTAAAGAAGCAGGCTGCATACTGCACGCATGATGCTAGTTTGCTCATTCATCAGTTCTGTTCTTACTCAGCTGCATTATTCAGCCATTACCAAAGAATTTTTGTAGGAAAACTAAAAGAATACGGCATGCAGATCCTTTCTTCTGAATTTTAGACAACTTAACTTCAGTATTTGACTAAATTACAGTGTTAGAAGGGAGACAAGAATAAAAGCCCAGGAAGGATTCCTGGCAACCATTTTTCAGTTTCAGCCTGTCAAATTAAAGTAATGACATATGTGTCCTTAAATCTTTTGCATGTTTGTTTTCCACCATTATTTTCCATTTAGAATTCGGCAAAAGCAAAAAGAGGGAGGGACATACTCCCCACGAGATGCTGAAATTGTTGACACGAAATTCAAACTGGATCAGCTGATCACAGTGGCAGACTTGGAGCTGAAGGATGAGAGATTTACACGGTAAGTGTACTCCTTAGGCAAAACAGTAGTCCAAAGGGTCTGTAGCCATGACCCCTTTCTGACCTTTGCTTGTTTAAAAGTGTTTGTGCTGTTCTTATTTACACAGGTCAATGAGATCCTTTTTCAAAGAATGACCTCCATCCTCAAGACACTTCTCACTAGCTTTTAGAAAATCACTTAATCTTAAGCTCTTTTTACAACAAGATAAAAATCTAAGTGCAAATCACTGTTTAATTGTCTTAGCCAAAGAAGGGCTACATATTTTAAGCATGCAGAATTCCTGTGTTTTTTTAATGGCCCAATTTTTTGTGTAGGCTGCAAACTTACACAAGCTTTTTGAAAAAGCCAGGCTCCTAGAAGACCTGTCAACTAATTCAAGAACAAATCAACTAACTCAAGAACAAATCTGTCATTGTTTAATTGACATTTAGAAAGCTGCTTTTTTTTTTTAAACAAAGGGATTGGCATAACATCTGGGTTTCTGTGGAGCTCAGTGCACTCGCTATCCTAACAGCTACTCCTTTAAGGTGCATGCAGTAATTAGTATTTTTTATCTGACAAAAAGTCTTGTCACAGGTATTTATCAGAAGGAAAACCGCTTTCTGACTGCTGGAAATACTGATATTATTAATCAAATAAACATGATTATCAACAATACGTGACATCCAACTGAGTTAGAAATGTTTGGTGGACATTCTTTGCCTGCCTTTATTTTCCCTGCTGTGTCACAGATGAAACACTGTGGTAGGCAGTCTCCTTAAAGATGAGAAGCCTAAAATAGTCTTGCCCTACTAGTCAAATATCCTACTGCTGGAGACTAGGAATAGCTGGAAGATGAAAGGTTGTAGCTGTTGACCTGGGGTTTTTGTGTGTGTCTGTGTGTGGTACAGAGTAAGCTGATTGCATGTACAAACCTGTTCAAAATAGAGCACACAAGAATGGCTGGTTGTAACAGATGAGAAAACATATTGGGAATCATCTGGAACTCATTGACGTAACAGCTGGGGTATGTTCCGTGAGGGGCACTCGTTCAGATAGCAGAATTTAGTACCTGCTAATAACAATGGAAGGCATCCTCTGAAGGCAGAACCATTGCCAATGCACTGCGATAACTGTGCTTCAGATAAATTATCTTGATGGATCTTCAAAATTACCTTGTTTCTGTGTTGTTAGCTGAATAGAAATAGTACTAATGTTATTTATATACTAAAGTGTTCATGGATTTTACTTCCAGATACTCTTCATTTTTCTTTAGACGCAAGGAGATTTTTGTCATCCAGTAAGTTTTTGTATTATTGAAGCAACATGGTGTGTTTTCCATTCTGTTCTCTTAATCTGTGTGCTATTGTACTATACTGAATAATATAGTTAATCAAAATGAATTTTCAATCTTTGCAGCTATTCTAATGACAAACAATGGTATTTCTCATCATGAAACCACGTTTATTTTTAGTCCCTAATGTTGAGTTACAGGAGTTCAGTAACTATTTTGTAATAAATCAGGGTACTTTGTACATTGAAATTATAAGACATTATGGCAATATAGCCCTGATATATACAACCTATCCTTGAAACAAAGGTGGTGTAAATGTGACATATGAAACATGCTGTTTCTTTGCCTTGGAAGTTAGAATATATGTACTCAAGAGAAGCTGACTGTTTTCCTCCACTGTCTTTTGTACTCACACTGCAGCTGTTTCATACTGTGACCCTACAATCTCAGCAAAACCTCCACACAGTCAAATCCTTTTTCAGTTTGCAAATACTCTTCTGTCCCTTTTCTGTCTAAATTATGTGTATCTTAAATTTTTACAGTCTAAAACTCTAAAGGGTAATTGAAAACCATGATATTTCATACTTATGTACACCTCATTATGTGATTTATGCATAGCAAGGCCTTTTACTGTGCTTCAGCAGTATTGGTTACATTACCCTTACTTTAATGAGTCAGTCTCACATTTTGGTTTGCAATTTTTCATGTCCTTTCATCTGTATTGTTCTCTTCCCTCCTTCCAACCATCCTTTAATGGCCAAAAGCAAAGACTCTCTACTTCTCTCATTGTAAGGTACAGGATGCAGCTATTAAAATTTTGGATTATTATTTTTCAAACTGTAGGGGCACTGAAACTACAGCAGGCTCCTTACCCAGGTCCTTTGCTGAACATTATTACAAACTGTTGAAGTTAGAAGTGCAGGCATTAATTGAGAGCTCCTCAGGACAGGATTCATGACATCTTTTCAGCTGGAAGACAAAAAGTGTCCTGAGGTACTCTGCTAGATAACATAGGTAGTAATAGGTACTAGTAATGAGGGGCAGGATATCCTTTATCTGTTCAAAATTTGTTACTTTATTGTGGCTTTTTTTTTAAGCTTCAAAGAATCTTTCACTATGTGTAATATTCTGTTCTGCTAAGATCAGTGGCCAAAAGGGACCTTTTAGATGTCTCTCATGCTGTCTCTAATACAGCTACACCCTTCCTGGTAATGATGAGTTATATCAAGGAGTTGGCAGAAACATGGCAGCATGTACCAAGGCAGCTTACTGCAAAACCTAATGACTGAAATATTTTTGTTTCCTGTTTTTAGACTTCCACAGTTGCACCATGCAAGAACTTTTGTACCTGTTGCCTTTGGGGAACAGCTATGTTGAAGTCAATCACAGTCCCAGTTCTTGTGTTGACCCTATCATTCTTATGATTTGTGGTTAAAGCATGACATGTTAGCAGGTTAAAATATTGTATTACATGTTTATGTCTACAGCATAACCTTCACAAATTTCCCATGTCTTTGGAATGGGCATCACTGCATCTGCACATTGGCCACATTTAGGCAGCTATCTCAGCTGTGTTTGCAAAGCTTGTGTTGCAGTCTGTGGCATCTTGCAAGTGTATGAGGAAGGCAGAAATGGGCAGACTCCTTTACCAGACTGGCATGTTTGTATTTTTCAGACAGCAGTAAATCAACTGAAACGTTGTCCAGCTTCCTACCCTGAAAGGATGATGGAGAGCCTGTGTGAAAATCTTAGGTTATAAAAGAACAATATAGATTTTTTTCCTCTACCTATTAATTATCCCATTCCACCTACTAATCATCCCATTCAGTGCTCATTTGAAGGGGGTATTTTGGAAACCAGGTTTTTTGTCACTTCTCTGAGATTATATTATTTAGCTATTATAAATCAATAAAGGCACACACTTTCAGCTGACATAGTTCATCCAGAGAACCAGAATCCTCTAGCCTGCTCCACGAGATCCTTCTTGACTGTCTTTGATCCATCGTCTCTTCAGACATTCTCTCATACTTAGTGGATCGTGGCTTATGATCTTGGCTTATATTCTCAGAAATTTTTTGCAGCTGGTATGTCATAAGAAAAACAAAGTGGAAAAGGATTTTTCTGTTCTGTATGAATATGACTGGAAATATGTTTTATCATTCTTAGATCAAAAATTCAATGTTTTGAAGCTCAGCAAATGTTCAGTATAGGTTAATCAAAACATTATCTTTCACATATTTTTAGAACTTTTGTAATATGAAGTATTTTGTATTACAAAAGTCAATTTGAGTAGAAAAAGATAAATTTAAAAGTGTGAAGCATCTCATTTTGACAATTTTGAAATGTTTGTGGGTAACATTTTTTTCCCCAGTAAATTAAAGGAAAATCCCTGTTCCAAGTAGTAGTCTTTTAACATAATGGTCATCATAAAAAAATTTATTGATAAGCTTTAGTGCCTAAAATTACTAATACTAGCCAGTACATAATACACTGTCTTAACAAGCCTTCATTAAGAAATTAATCAATTGGATGTAGTTTCAGAGGGCATGCAAGGAATTAAGTCCCACTGAATTTAGTGGAAAATGAGATCTTCCTTATGAATCCAAAATGCTAACTTTGAATGTTTGGAACATATGTTGCACTCCATGATGGTGGATATGGTGTGAGACAGCTAATAACAGTAAAAAAACATATTCGAAACATATACATATACAACATATACAACCCATCAATTAAAACTAAATTAAACACTGTTTCATTAAGCACACTGAATATACATGAATTGGGTGCTCTCATTACTTGCCTTTTACAACATGTCCACAGGGTTTGCCAAGTCACTCTTCAAAGCAGACACTTATCTTCTGTGAGTAGATTCTGTCCATAAATTTTCAGGGTGCACCAGGTTTGGTGAGACACAAGTAGCTGTTCCCTCTTCTAGTTGCTTACCTAGAAAACAACCTCTCTTGGCACCCTACTTTTCCAGTGGTTTCTGCAGCAAGGATAAAGCCATGTAGATCCCCATTTTTCTTAAATCCCTTGAGAAGTTGCACCTTGTGGTTGATCCTTTGAGGCTTTTTTTTCACTCTGGGTGAGACAGCTTGTCAAGAAAATAGGGTCAGAAGAAATATTTCTGCATTACAGACACTGTAGCCCTTGCAAATATCAGGTAATTAGAACTCCTTATGGAAAAGTATTATATTAAAAATGATTGTCTGATCTTATCTTTCCTATATACTATTGTCTCGGGTTAGAGACAAATTTTCTAGGTGGAAAGCGCTCTGAAGAAACACCTCCCCCAAAGCAAAGGCTTCCAACACCCCCTTGTCCACACAGCAGAATTTCTTGGATGAAAGTGGAAAATAACCAAAACTGTTTATTTAATAAAACATGCAGGGTGCCCTGTAAGGCACAAGGGAACAGGAAACTGAACATTTTAAAAAGGTGATCTACCAGATTTAAAGGGAAAGAAATTGGGGAGGAACCGGGAATGTTCATCCTCTGCTCCTCCTCTAGCAGGTTGGGTAATATTACTAACAAAACCCCAAAACAAGCTACTAAAACTAGGAGAACTATGCATTCAGTGGGTGTCCATATTTGAGGTAACATTTTGCACACACATTAATTTCTACAGAGCAGCCTGGTTCTTTCTTTGCATAGACAGGCCTGTCTTCCTTTGAGTAGGGATAGGCATGGCTTTTGCCTTGCCTTTTTCTTCAACAAGTTTCCCTTTAGTAATCAACTATCAAAAATAGGTTTCCTGAAGTTTGTATCCCAGGAGATCAAGGTTTATGAATGTATGTGTCCTGGTACAATGGAAGAAATGATCATGTGTTCTCTTTCCTTAGGACTTCAATATGTAGGAAGGGTTAAGCTCCATATTGCTTTCAATTAACTTCTTAAAAATTAGTTCCTCTGTTGGTCCTAGGAAGTGTCAGTGGTGCTTATGAGTTAAGCCTTTTGCCTACATAGTAATTGATGTAGTTTTCTGGTTGGACGAAGTTTTAATTCCCTGTGGATTTCAGATGATTGACCCAGAGAGAAAGCTGAGTCTGTGTGACAATATGTCCTCAGTTATCACTGCCAACACAAATAAATGGCTTCTTTCTAGCTCTATCATAAGTAATCTGAGTGGGATTCAGATTTTTGATAGTCTTCAAAAAAAACCCCACACATGAAACAATACACTGTTTTAAAAGAAAATCAGATTTAAGGCAATAAAGTATTCTTTATCTTAGAGAATGTTTTTCTTTCCTCATTTCAAAGTCAGACAAGTGGGAATCCGAAATGGTCCAGCTGAAATACAGAAGTTTTCAACTTCATGGTTTGATTCTAAATTGTGCTCATCACGATCTAGTGATATTTATATTTTTGAGTTTTATTAAAAACACTGGGAAATGTAGAGAACAAGATTACAGATAGATGAGTATTTGTTCATTGACAAAATATTGTAAGATTATTACTATGTATTCCAAGTCAAGAGACATAGAAAAAATACTTTTTTTTTTTTTTTAAGCCTAAGGATGCTGAAACTGTGCATTGCTGGAAGTCTTTAGTGAGAACATAAAATGCATCCTCTCTGAAGATCCTTACACAACAAAGCCAACACGTTTTCCAGAGCTGGACAAGTTAGACATTAATTTTGCTAAAAGCATTTTAAAGTAAATCATCTTATTTCCTGAGCTGCCAAGCGACTGCTATGTGCACTTGCTACTAACAGAAGTGTGACTGTTCAGTAGTTCTAAAAAACAAGTTTTTCACTTAAATTCCCACAAATAGGTTAAAGCGTCAATCCATAGATGCCTTCCTTTTTAAAAAAATGTATACAGTTGGATCCATGTACCTTCAGCACGGAAGCACTAAATGGCATACCTGGATTGCTTATGTACAGCATCGAAGTAATTTTGGTTCCCTAACGACCACACTGCATTTTCTTACTGCAAATTATGTGCAGTAAGCCTCTCATTGCTAAAAATTTGAGAGGAGAGCTAATTGTATTGGAAAAATTACTGGAATGTCAAATGGGACATGACTTTTCTCTGTTGTTCTATGGTGAAGATAGGTGAATTCAAAGGAAGAACAAGTGTAACTTCCCTTCAAGGTCTGTTTATAATACTGTCCTGAAAAAAAAGCCTACCAAAAAGTTTCTGTTCTGCTCAAAGAGAAATACATATTTGAGTGCAGTACTTTGTTACAGTTATTCAAATCCTTTTTTGTTAGGAGACTTTAGTTCTGTAATGTTTCCAATATTACTGGAAGGTAGTTTCATCTGCCGCATAATGCAAAGAACTTATGTGATACAATAAGCACAAGCTATATCTCTAAACAGCCTGAATAAATACAGTTGCATGCTTTCTTATTTTGTTGCTGTCTTTTTCACTCTGAAGCTGTCCTTCTGTTGTCTTAGTAAGCACTTTTGTTCCTGTGAGTACTTTTAACTCCAGTGAGACTGATCCAGTGAGGCTTTAATAGCCAGTTTGGTTTGTTTCAAGATAACTGTTCTAATAAAGTATGTACCACAAAGGTATCCTTAGTAGCTTTGAAATTAACTTCTCTGATGCTTAATAATAAATTATTCAACAATTGTGTTGATCTCATTTTAGTATTGCAGTTACAATTTAAATAATTAAGAATAACTTCGTAAACAAACTATTTTAAAACATTTTTTTCTTTTCTACTAAAATTATGACAGCAATACAGTAGACATTTGTATTACATAATGATTTTTGTAATATTTTCTGTAAGAATGTATGCTTTTTGGAGGAAGGGACACATAAAAAAGGTACTTAGAGCTTTTTTGAAGGAGCAGGTTATCTTTTAAACTGTGTTCTTTCAAACTTTTTAACCTGGTCCTTTAGACAAACTTTGTGAGTCTGAGTGCTCTAAACCTGGTTTCTAAATCCATTCAGAGGCAATTGTGACCACGTTTCAAGGCCATCTGAAAATCCCCTGAATATAGATGCTCTGTATTATCTTTATGAAACCTGCTTGAGATCAAGTTAATGATTTAACATGTATCACAGTTTTTAAAATTGACATATACAGAAACAGAAGTGAAAATGTGAAAAATGAACATGAAAGCAGGACACTAATTTTTAAAATCTTTAGAAAAACAATCATAGCTGTGGTTTCTGTAGGGGCACACCATTAGCATGATTAATCTGCAACCTATTTTAGATATCTGCTTCAAATGAGATGAAATCACACCTATTTCTCTTCATTGATTGTAAAAAACAATCTAGAGCGACTAAGACATAGGTGTCTGTGTTCAGTCAGATTAATCCTGTCCTTATGCTCTGAAATGCCCTTTAGAAGAATCATATTGGGTAAATAATGCCAAATGAAGCCTGTCAATGTATATGAAATGGTGTGCAGCAAGTATGGATTTCCCAGGGCCATAAGAGCCAAGAGCACTGTAAAGTGATCTAAAGCGACTGATAGAAACTGTAATTATGTTATTCATATCTGCCAATACCTGAGATAAAACCTAATCAAGACAATCACTCAAGATGCCAGAATTTAAATCCATAAGGGAAACAAATCTTCAGTTACTTGGTATTTAATCTAGAACCTATTAACATGCACAATACTGGTTACCTCTCAGCTTACTACATTTGACAAAAATCTCTGTTGCAGGTTACTTAGTTATAGAAAATCCATCAAGTAAGTTTATTAAAGATTTTTATATTGTGTTCATCTGTGAGTCTCAATGTGTGGTTCCCTCTTCTGTGTTTATTGAAAAAAACTCCAAGCTGCATATAAATCATAAAAGCATGACTAATTGCATGGTAACTGGAGAAATGCTTTCTCTCTCTCTGAGGTGAAGACTGCATGTCTGTGTTTTAGCTTGGGAAGTAATGCAGGGTTATTTAAACTCCTCAGTATTTAAAAACCATGTCATTATGAGAATGAGGTCACTGCAATATTTTATAAGTCTAAAACCTTGCAACGTACAGAATGTTTTCTGTGTGACAAAGAAGTATTATGTACCTTCATATGCAATAATAAGTTTACAAATTTACTTTAATGTCCAAATCTTGCCTTGAAATGCTGTTACGTATAAAAACAACCACAACCTGCAGTACTCTAACATTAGGAACAAGAAAAATGTTGTGAGGGGGGAAGAACAAGGGGATAGAATGTTTCTCTTTTACATGATTGAAATCAAGTATGCATGCTGTAAGCAATTTATACTTTTCTGCCTATAAGTACCGGTTTCCATTGAACTGGGGAACACTGTTTGTTAATAAACTGCAGTTAAATAAAAAGAATGACAAATAAATACCCTATGGGATTCTAATTCTTCTGTCCTTACTTTCAGGCCAATAAGCAAGAAATCCTTTCTACAACATGTTGAAGAGCTTTGCACAAACAACAACCTAAAGTTTCAGGAAGAATTTTCGGTATGTTGCTAGCAGTTGTCACAACATCGCAAGACCTGCAGTCGTTTCATGTGTCACATTTCATGTCCATTTTAAGCAGGCAAGGCCAAGAAAGACTCTGGCCTTGATAATCAATACCCAATTACCAGGTTGATTGTTTAGAATGTAATATTACACTGATTTGGATTCTGCAGTCTACTACAACCTGGTCAGAATTATTCACCTTAGTGTCAGCAAAAGATGATCTTCTTTAGTCTCCAACATTTCAAGACCACCATATTAATGGTTTTGCATATGTAGTGCTGCAAATGTAGATAAATAACTAAATGTAGTTAAATAACTAAGAACGAGTTATTCAGAGTTTTCTATGATATACACAGATATATTTAACTGCTGTAAATATGTTCATTTTCCTGAGTGATGACGACTCCAGAAACACAGTTAATATTCATTCTGTGAAATTTTCAGGCCCTAGTCATACTGCCATGAAATTCAGAAATGTTTTTCTTTCATAGATTTTGGTGCAGAAAGGAAAAGGTTTACCCATGGTACTTTGCTTTTTGTGTGTCTACAAGTAATAGGTCATATTTGTTATGCTCTTGAGAATAGCTTCCATGTGAATAGCCTCCATCTCCTTACATGAGCAAACACAGCAAGCCTGACTTTCTTTCTGAAAAGAGCCTAGTTCTCAAAATATACATTACAGATAATATAATGCATGTATAATTTCAAATTTAAATCTCGACATTTTCACTATTTCAATTAAGTCATATTTTATGGCTATCATATTTTTTCTCAACAATAACTTATTGTTATTTTAGAATCTTTATCATCATTATCTTTCTTAACACATACAGTTATTTGCCCAAAAATAATTTGTCAGTGTCCAGGGACTTTATTATTTTGGATTTATAAATTTACCATGAATAATTTACCAGTTGGATTAACAAAAATAAAAATTCAACAACTGGCTTTTCTTCTGCTAGATTATAATATTTCAGCTTCCAAGGGAACACTAACAAAAGTGTATAAAGATTAATGGTATTTCCTACAGTTTTTTTGTTATGCTCATTAGGTAACATTGGCCTAGATTTAATAATAAAAAAGCACCATAAAATTCTCAAGCAATAAAGTAAGAAGTTTTTTTTCCTAAAACCAGAAGTGTTACATCACTTGAGCAAGAATGATTATAGTTACATTATGCATGACTGAACAGATGAAAAGTTTTACAATCAATAACACTTTTCACATATTAACGTTCATTACCAGAAAGTCTCTAGTATTACTTTCTTTAGGTGTGACCCACATTAGGTAAGCCTTACAGCATTATAATGCCTTAAATCTTAAACAATAGTGTTTTATCAAATCAAAACCTTTGCAATCCATTTAAAATTTAGAGAAATACAAGAAGCAGAGGCCTCCTTCAAATCATTTATATAGTCAACCTATAGTAGACAGTTGCATATGTCATTTAGGTTTTCAGTTTTTTTCTCTCTGAGCTTCAACTTCCATGTTTCATAGTGTAGTGATATCTTCCCAGATGACTTGTCCAAGGGCAAGCAGAATTTCAAGGTATGTTCAGTGTCTTATTCAGAGCGTATCTATATTATTTGTAGCACATATCTTAACAGATAAATAATAGGATTGACACTTGAAATGCACTTGAAATTACATTGGTAATGACAATGGTCAGGAACAGACAATGCAACCAATAACGATGACCTCATGATCTGCATTGTTTTTATCCACATTCATAGTTCTAGTTTTTACATAAATGATTTGAGGGTCCTGCAATGTGTGTAGAAAATATTAGCTCAGGATATAAATCCATCAACATGATGTAAACCCGTATCTGAAGCACATAACTAAGTGGTGAAACACTGGAACAGGTTGCCCATGGAAGCTGTGAATGCCCCATTCCTAGAAGTGTCCAAGGCCAGGCTGGATACGGCTTTGAGCAACCTGGTCTAGTGGAAGGTGTCCCTGCCCATGGCAGCATGGGGCTGGACTAGATTATGTTAATGAGCTTTCCAATTCAAACCATTCTATGGTTCTATAAAAAGCATAGTGCTGATCATGCTTGGGCTCTCTGTCTGTCTCTATACCAGTAAATTCAAGTGTACTGGGAACTGAATATGATAATTGAGAATATAATATGATAAATGAGAATATGATAATTTACACTAATAAGCTTCTAGTATATTCCCTGTGTTGAATTTGGACTGTTTCAGATAGCAGTCTTCCTGGACAATTCCAACATAGCTTTGGTAGGTAAAGTAGTCTAGGGCTCATTTACAATAGGCAGGTCATGGACAACAAACATGGTTTGGAATTTTCCAGCATAAATGTGACTCTTTGCATTTCACTTAGTCTTGTAGTCCAGGGACATTCCTGATTTCATTTAGTTTGCTGGATTGACCAAGCTGCAGTACCAGAACAACTTCAGGGTTCAGTCTTGGTCCACATGTGAACATGACCTGTGTGTAAGTGTGATGAGAATACGGACCTCAGAATGGACCTGGGTGGATTTCGTGTCAGAAAAAACAAGTTTAAAGAAACTGTAGGGAGCCAAAGTAACTGATGATGGGCACTACCTCACCACTATTCAAACTTCCAGCTTTCCAGCTGATTCCTGTGTCTCAATACCTTTGGGAACTTACGCTTTTCGAGTAACTGGCAAATTACTGAAACAGAAACACTTGTACAACACTTGTTTTGTGCTAAGTTCTGTTCATAAATAAAAAAGTGAAATACTTCCGAATGTCACCACAGTGCATAAAGGTACGACAGTAAACAAAATGCAAATTATTGATGTCAAAGTTTTATGAGTTTGCAAAGAAACGTGGTTTCTGTGAGAAGTTATTATTGAGTCTGGAAACCCAAACAGTCCTTCCCCAAATCTGAAAATAAGAATTTAGACTGAAATCCATACTCATGCAGAGAATTGGTATGAGGCTTTTGAGCACTTATTCAGCTATAGGAGCATCATTATGAAAATAACATGATCTGCTTCTCTATTTCCTCTCTACTACCAAGCGCTTTACAAGGGTGCTATTTCTACACTAATTAACTGGCAAGCTAAGACTTGGAGGAGTGAGGCAAATGAGGCAAGTCAAAGTTCACATGGTATGAGATTCCATGGTCCAAAACTCCTGCAAAATGCAAAACAGGCATTTTGTGCACATCCTTCCTTCATGAAAACGTTCAATGACAGAAACTTTGTGGGAGAGTTTAAGCTTTCTGAATGAGAGGAATTTTAACATCTCTTCCTTTAACTGTGTTTTACACGAGGCTGACAAAATATTTGAATTAACAACGGAAGAAAAGCACTGTAATAAAACAGTCACAGTTTTCCATTTTTCATTACCTCTCTCATTTATTTATTTATTTGCTAGTAGGTTCCCATTAGATTTTATTTATAGGAGACAAACTGTCTCAAATACCTGGGAAAAAGGGCACTTGAAAATAATTAATATTGAGCCTGATGGTAAGGCTATCTGCCGAACTTTTGGAAGTAGCCCATGCAGACAGTAACCATCAATATTAAAATACCAATGTGAAGGAATTACTCCACAAAAGCAGAAAAATTTTGTATTGTGCTCATTCAAAACAGTAGGTATATCTCTTACTTTATGTCTTAGATAAATATAAAAACCAGACTTGCATATAAATTTGTCGAACGAAGGGAAAATCCATTAAAGTTAACAATATATTTGGAATTCTGTGTTTTCTGAGTTTTCTCTACTCTTAACACCACAAGATCAACACTTTAATACATTTTCTCCATTAACGAATTCTGAAGTTGTCTCCACTCTTTTAATGAACTTTGTAAATTATACCTGTTTATGCCCACAAACATCCCCCTCAAATAAGTTCCTCAACATAAATGATTTATCCATCTCTGTCCTACAGTAATAGAACTAATGACCAGTTATGAAACTGCAGTACTACCCAAAATAACTCTTCCCACCCCTTTCACAAACAGTCCCATGAACAATAGCTAATTGCCAGTTGTCTCAACTTAATTAAATTCTCATGCTGTACCACAAGCTTTCCCGAGATACAAGAGTCAGGAAAAGGCATTTTTCGAGACTAAGGCTGAGTCAGAAGGGCATGGTAACCAAGCATGTGACTTCATGAAAAAAAATAGAAAATAACTACAAAAGGTGATAGATTGACTTTATACAGGCTTGTAAAGGTGAAAGTTCATGTAAGCTTAATTGTTCAACTTGACAGCATTGTCTGCAGTGCTGTGTCTAACATTGCTGGTGTAACTGGGGTTGACAGTGAGGTGGAAAGCTCTGTAATGCTTCCAGCTGTTCTTAGAAATTCACTATTGCAGAACTGTAGAGCTTTTCCTCTTACTGGATGATTGTGTCAAATTTTAAATTCACTCAGGTGCAAAAGTTTTCCAACAAATATTTATTCCTCTGCAGGAACTTCCCAAGTTTGTTGAAGACCTTGCTTCAACTGATGCTGATCTGCCTTGGAACAGGTCTAAGAATCGTTTCCCAAACATAAAACCATGTATGTGTGTTTATTGACCATCTCCTCCATTTTGCTCTTTACTTTCAATAGTATGACATGTATTTGGAATGCAAGTGTATTTTTGTTTCATCTGTCTTTGAAATAGCAGTACAATCATTACACATTATGAAATAATTTTCTGTCAAGTAATCCGTCTTTGTGGGTTTTTTTTAAGACAGTTTTATTTGCAAGCAGCTTTCAACTTGGTCTCACAAGCTTTAATATGCAGGTGCAAGAAACTGTAGCCTAAGTAGTTTCTTGGCTTTGTAATTCAAGCCATGTACCAAACTCTTTAACATTCTTCCTCATTGTTTTTTTCTCCCCCTTTAGTAAGACATAATTTTTTAAACATATAAAATCCATATGTTTGTGCATTCAGCTACCTCAGGAGTCTGGATATGCTTTCTTGTGGATATGTGTACATGTGCTACAAAGGTTCCACAGAAGATCAGAGTGACTGTATGATAACTTATAAGCCCAAGCTAGATATTATCACAGGAGACAGGAGTCTGTGTCTCTATACTCAACACTGCTTCATTTTTCAGTTAATAAGACAAGAAATGTCATTATTATTTTAGGCATTAGCTGTGATGTGAGATGGAGTGCATGGCATTCCTTGGTTAATAATGCTACATTCTGTGCTATTAACTTTTCAGAGCAGCTGTTCCTGCTATCTACTGCCTTGCTCAAGATGTACTCTAAGTTACAGTCACTAAGAATTTATATTCATGACACACAATAAAACAGATATGTTTCATAAATATTTAACTTGGTATTCTAATGTTCTTCACTAATTTGAGGACCAAACACCAAAATTCTGGTGTTACACATATAACATGTTTCTTGGATTTTGTAATTTCTGCATACCTTCTGTGGGACCAAATCAGTAACTATAACCTTTTTTTTTTATTTTTAAAAAAATGAGTTAACCTTATGTAAAAAAAGTAGAACTATGGAAAAGTGCAAGAATCTGGTTCAGATCTGTGACCTGGGCAGCAAGTATATAGAAGAAACGATCAGATCCCTGACCCTGCTCTCTGATTCACACAGGAGTTGTGTGTGCTAGAACAACATGGCTTTAAGTACACAGGCTACTTTTAGGCAGAGTCCTCCCACACATATATCAAATTGGATGTTTTGGCTCATTCACCATTTAAATTAAAAAATATTATATAAAACATGTCTGGAACATTAAAGTCCTTACATAATGGATAAAGGTAAAATTACTTTTGTAATTAGTGTACTACTCTGTAAAATATTTTCAGATTAGCAAAAATAATGGTATTTTTGATTTCTTAGCACTCTAAGAACACTTGTTACATGTTATATGGTTTTTGAACAAATCTGTTAGTTAACTAGACTTTACTTCCATGGTAGATAATAACAACAGAGTAAAGCTGATGCCTGATGCTGGTATTCCTGGATCTGACTACATTAATGCCAGCTATGTGTCTGTAAGTAGAAAGTCTCTCACATTTTCACTGTATTAGTTTTCAGGTAGAAAACAGAGTGAAAAAATAACTTGCAAGAAAAAGAGGATTCTAATTTTTCTTTCATTCACTACAGCCACTGTTGTCATGTCATTGTTCAAGTGACCCCTGTGGCACTAAACGTGACTAGTTAAAAGTATACATATCCCATTTTCATTGCTAAGCAATGATTTCCAGTAATAATCAAAACTGTGTCCAGAAAATTGCTTTTTATAAATTATCTCATACCATTCTCATTAAAGACGATAGTGGAACTCCCACGAAGGTCAGTTTTTAAATAGGTGTTATTTGTTCTCTTGATTCAGGAGTTAAAGTTGTTGCATATTAATGGGACGATGCAAAGATAACTAAACTGAAAACTTTCATAGAAATGGCTAACAGTTTTGGCATGCTCCTTATTATTTTGTGAAAGTTATGATGGAAGAAAATGAAAATAGGCTTCCTGAAGAAGAAACAAATACTATGTTTTTCATCCTCTGCTTTATTCCCAGACTTTCCATTTTCTTATTGTGTGCTCAGTAAATTCCTCATCTATATTTTTATCTCATTTTGGTCCTGTTGAAACTCAAAGTGTGAATTATAGTTATGCATTTAATCTCTTCTAGCAGTGTCTGGTGATCTCACATGAAGTTGAGACTTGGTTTACACTAAACACACTTTACACACATAGCAAGACATGCAGAGTGTAGTCTAAACAGACAACTCAAAGGAAAGTAGAAATAGTTATTTCGAGGTAATTAAGAGGCATTCCAGAGAATAAGCAATAGATCTGAGAGAATCTTCCTTTCTTATTAGCAAATGCTATTTATTCCCTCTATATGGAATGTCTTTGTTCTGAGAGCTGGCAGATAGGAAGAACTATGCCACTTGATGCTGGGGCTATACATGGAAAGACTGAGAAGAAAAGCAGGCAGCTTGAAGTATGGCCTGGTCTTTACACTTCCTGTCACTGACAGGCCAAGCCTTAGGCAGGGAACACTAACAGCAACTTCCACAAAGCTGCAGCAAAAGCCAGCTACAGAGTGTTCCCTTGCTGGGGTTTTGCTCGCCTGCATACATTCTGGGTGACCATTCATCAGTGAATAGACAATTCCAATGTTAAGAGTTTCTCAAGGCTAAAGTTCTGCCCTTTAAATGGTCTCACTTACCATATTTGTAGATGTATGAACATATAAATGCATGTAACTGTAAACATGATATATGTATGTGCATTTACATCCTTAATTACCTAGGTCTATTGATATGTACACATGTAAAGAGAGGAAAAGAGAAGTCTTTTTTACAGTTTTAACAAATGGAAACTCTGCTGCTACTTTTACTTTCATTGGTTAAACAAAGTCAGTAATTGAACTGTGAGCTTTGTGTCCCTGAATTATAGTTTCTCACCTCACTCTTAAACTAGGGAGGATTAACATATTTTCCCACTGCCACCTGTTCTTTATATTATAGATGGAGTAACAGGCAGCTGTGAATTATAGGGCTATAATTCCAACAAGAAGTTCTGGTGGTGCTATAAACCACTGTGTCAGTTGTTTTGAGCAATAAGCAGAACTCTGTGATATTATAAACTGCTACTTCTAAAGCATAAATGTATTGCTATTATTTCTACTGTTATTTTAGACTTTCTGTAGTATGTAATAGTTCATGTAGGTACATTTCTATTCTATGAGGAATCAGATCCATGTGAAGCCATGCAGTCACAGCATTTACAGATTTTTTCAACAAACTTCCTTCTTCCCAATTTTTACACCAATTTATAAATAAAGAGCAGAAGCCAACAGTAAAAGTCAACACCTACAGTAGGTTTCTTGAAGACCTTTCATCAGAGATCATTTATTTGAGTAAGCTCCATCCATAAGTTATAGCAGATCCCTGACAACTACCAAAGAACAAGGTCAGTAGGGGGTGTATTACTTGCACTAGCTGTCAGACTGCTCCTTAGTTGCATCCTGGCTCCACTGCTCCTTTTAGTGCTATTTAATTCCACTTTGTTGGCCACCTCTTGACATAGTTCTTGGTGTCCTCTGGCTGGATCTGCGGTAAGACTACTATGAAGGCTTAGATACTTTTAAATATCTAATTTCTGTAATTTCTCCGCTAAATGCATTTCTATTACCATGGCACTTCCCATACTTTAGTAGAGTATTGGTTCATAACTGGACTACAAAAAAATGCTGTTATTTCCTTAAGTTTCCCAAGGCAGCCTGCCATGCAGTGATTAGCCAGGCATATGACAATTCACTTGGTATGTCTGACAAAGTTTTAGCCTTAGGCATGGCAGATACAGGCACAACTATGAGTCACATTCAGACTCTTTTGTTTCCTTGCCAACCATTATGTATTAAATATTTTCTCTTTCTTAGGGCTATTTATGTCCAAATGAATTTATTGCAACTCAGGGACCATTACCAGGAACAGTGGGCGATTTCTGGAGAATGGTGTGGGAAACAAGAGCTAAAACACTTGTGATGCTCACACAATGTTTTGAAAAAGGACGTGTAAGTTACCAGTGAACCAATTAAAAGCATTTGAGATAATTGGCAATTCTGTATGTAGTTTCTGTCAAGATTATATGATGATAATTGTTAATTAATTAGTAATCATCTTTCTGCAGATAAGATGTCATCAGTACTGGCCAGAAGATAATAAACCAGTAACTGTTTTTGGGGATATAGTGATCACTAAATTGATGGAAGATATTCAAATAGACTGGACCATCAGAGATCTAAAAATTGAAAGGGTAAGCCAGAACTGGAAGCTGATTGAAAAAAATTCATCCAACACCCCAAAGAACATCAGATATGCTGTCTCCCACCCAACTACTCCCTCAATATTCTACTTTTAATCTTTTAGTGCATATACATTGTACTGCCTTGTTGTCCTGCATTTTCTTTTCATTCATGTTGTATTTCCTGAAAATGTCTGTCACAAAGAGTTCAAATATTTGTCCAACCAGCTATGAAGGACCTATTAAGGTTACTGAACACCTGGTCTGGTGGGAGGTGAAGTTTCTACTTGGACACCTCAGTGTCTGTTCTGGAAAGGAATAATTCTAACCATTCTGGGATCAGACAAATCCCTTTGAATGTATCCCTCTCAGATTAAAGGGCAAGATTCTCTGGTGCAGCTGTTTTGCATTGTACCACCAGCCATTGGCCTCCACCCCCAGGAGATTCACCCAATATAAATGAGAATCATCAGTATTACTCCCACTCATTGTGCTGGGAAGCAGGAGTAAGGGTACAGCAGAGACCTTCACCTTTGTTATGATCCACAACTGTAGTTTGGATGCTTTGGAAAAGTTATAACCCAGCATTAAGTCAGAACAGTAGGTGGGCTCAAAACGCAATCAGGGAACAATGACCCAAAATTAAGTCAACCTTCTTTTGCACTCCCAGCATTGATCTGTGCTGTGAGTAGTGCAGCCTGATCCTAGGACCTGAGCTTGGCTGTCCAAATGCAGGCATTACCATCCTGTGGCATGTGCCTGTGATGAAGGACACACACCAGTTAGGGGCTTGTCTCACCAGTCACCTCATAAGGATATGCTGTGCACACAGTACAGAGAAATTGAACATTTTAAAATGATTGCGAGAAGATACACCTTTTTTCAGCTACAAATAGAACACAGAGAAACATGACTGGGAAAAGGACTATAAAGAATAGGAATGTATGCCCACAAAATGCAAAGTCACTTGTGTTAACAAGGGTGAGGCTGAAAAGAAGATAATCTGAATTGACTGGGTGATCCATTTACTATAGCTGAACTACCCTGCACAAGAAGCTATGCCCTTTATAACCATGTCACTAGATGTGTTGTATTGCTGGTTTTAAGCTTGTACTTCCATTCACAAATGGGTGGATGCTTGATGATCTTTCAGTGAAGGTAAAAAGCATATGTGAAGCAAATAACGCAAAATCATTGCCATTGTGCATCCAAAGTCATTTATCTTTCTTTTTTATGTTTATATTTTTTTTTAAATAGTACAACTACAAAGTAGTTGCTACACTTAAATGTTCACAGTTGCTCAATGTTCCTTGCAATATGAAAGAAGCAAGTGATTGGTTCAAAAGAAATTTTTAAAAAATAGGAACTGGTTCATTACACAACAGTTGATTAAACAGTGGTACTCTTTGCTCCAGGATATTGTGAATGCTAAAACCTTACAGGGATTCAAAAAATCTACATAAATCAGTAGTAAAAAATACTGACAAGAAATATTAAATTTCAATTTACTGTC
Organism: Pardalotus punctatus; assembly: GCA_013400915.1. Lineage (NCBI taxonomy): Eukaryota > Metazoa > Chordata > Aves > Passeriformes > Pardalotidae > Pardalotus > Pardalotus punctatus. Next base: position 1,028,753 of record VZTX01011986.1, read on the forward strand.
TCTGACTGAGACAGTTCACAAGTCACATACTATTAAGAATGGAAAGGATATTCTGGGGAACGACAGATACATTCTCATCATATTTTATAATGTTCCCTAACATTTTTTTCTTGACCACTGTTAGAAACAGCATATTGATCTAGACAGGCCTTTGGCATGATCCTGTTCTTTCATTTTTACATCCTTCTGAAGTAATCTAGGTATCAGATCATAACCTCTTTTTTGAAGTTACTGTTGTTGCTGCTCTGATTGAGAGAGCATGAAAGACTTAGAAAATGTATCTGTGTTTACCAGTGTATGTATATTTGCCTTCACTGCATTGGATCAGTCTCAGAGTGGTTGCTTTTTCCTGAACAAATTTGTCATCCCAGCTCACTAAACTTCTAAATGAGCGATAGAAACTTCAACCTACAATCTACAAATTACACTTATATAATGACTAAAATCAAATGAAGAGTGACTGCTGAACTCACTAATACCTCCTGAAAGATGCACTTGATGCCATCCTTCAAAAAACCTGCCAGAAGTTCTCTGCACAGCAAATTATCCCTTCATGCCAGTAAATATTAAACTTATTATGCCATTCTAACTTTATTTTTACATGAAATTACTGAGACAGTAACTTATAGCTTACTGAACCTTCGGGCATTATTTTATATTTTTCAGCATGGAGACTGCATGATGGTGAGGCAGTGTAACTTTACTTCTTGGCCAGAGCATGGAGTCCCTGAAACCACTGCACCAATTATCCATTTTGTAAAACTTATCCGTGCAAGTCGAGCACGTGATAACACACCAATGGTAGTTCACTGCAGGTAAGCATATTCACCAAATCATCGTTTAGTATCTTAGAATTTCAAGTGCATATTAATGCACAGGGAACTGGCCAGAAGAACAACCATGAAGACTGAGTGCACAGATATGGTTCTAGACTGGACAGCAGTGTTTCTCTAGCAGGTTCCTCTAGCAGTCCTTACTCCTTTCTAGAAGGTAAAATGCCAAAGTACGTCTGTTCTTCCATTTACGGAAATCCATTGAGGCAATGTTAGGGAAATAATTGCTCCAACAATTACCATAAAGTACTGCTGGATTTATCTTCATTTTCCTCTTTAATCATGAGAAGAGGAATAGCAAACAACATGTGTTGGTTTAAATTACTTCTATTATAATTAGAGCTCTTCTTAAGAAGCAAGTATTAAAAATATATTTTAAATGTACATGTCACATATCATAAGGAAGAAACTATTTGGAAGCCACAGGGAATGACAAATAGGAATAAGGGTTTGCATAGGCCAGATTTCAAACTTGGATGCCTGTTAACAGCTAAAACCTATATTTAGGCTCCCAAATAAATGGTCTGGTGGTTAGAGGTGTTCAGCTGTCATAGTTCCCACTGATTTCATTAACACCCTTAAACTGCTGTTTCAAAGAGTAAGTGTGTGGGGAGGGCTAAGTCTTAAGGAAACCAATGAGTGTGTTTGCATTTTTTGTGCTGGTCAGTGTTCCCACTCTATGAGTGGGCACACTCCGAAATAGGGATCTGAACTCATAGGTCTGCTACCGAGTCTTTGCCTCATTCTCACTTGGTGTGTCTAGAAGCAAGTGGAAGGAAAAGCTGCCTTTGATGCTACAAATCTTTTCCCAAACCACTTTATCATGCACGGGAGCTCTTTTTATTTGTCCTCAGCATTCTATGGCTGCCACCCACAATGTGTGGTAACACCTCATTTATTTTATACTGTTGCCTTTGACAAACATTTCCCCCTACGCAAGGGCCAGTGAGACTATTACAGGAGAGAACAACAGTCTTCATGTTTTCAGGACACTTATGTTCTGTGGCGACTCTCTGCAGTGAATCCTATCCTCTTTTCAGAAGAGAGATGTGTAAAGGGGCCAGCATGGGCCTGATACTCCACAGCTGCTCAAACTCCTGATGGTTATAAAGCATCACTGTGTATTCTCACAACCAGAAAACTCATTAATTACTTTTTCTCATTAGATCTTGCAAGTTCAAGAATTTTGCCATATACCTCTTGGTTAGCTGCAGTGATATACTGTGCATTTATTACACCAATTGCTGTGAACTCTGATAGTAATTTTGAAACAATCCTATTCATTCTCAGACCTTGAAACAAAACACTACATACCAGCATGTCTTGCATATTCATCCTCCTTTTAAAAGTATTTTTTTAAATGTTTTGCTAAATCCCATTTGTTTTGTCTCAAATACTAAAAATATCACAGAATCCCATTGTGATTTCACAAAATCTTGTGATTTTTTTCCTCCCAATTAGTGAACTCTAGAAAACTCACAGAAGAGCTATAGGAACTTTTTTCCCCACTCAAAGAGGTTTGGGTTATATGAATATATAAATGAGTAATTTCTCATTTGTCGGATGAAAATGAGAAATCAAAAATTATGAAAATGTGAAATCAAAATTAGAAAATGGCTCAAATCCAGCTTTCACTTGATGCAATTCAGAAAGGAGATGCACACATCACAAAATGTAAATACTGGAAAAAAGATTTAGGGTTTTTTTCCAAAGTTTCTTTTTTCACAATAAGCTTAATTTATCCAGAATATTCTAACAAAAAGCTGAGAGCATTAACATAAAAGCTTTATTTTATCTTGTTTATCATGTTTGCAGTGCTGGTGTTGGAAGAACAGGTGTTTATATTGCACTTGACCATTTAACCCAACATGTAAATGACCATGATTTTGTGGATATCTATGGACTTGTAGCTGAGCTAAGAAGTGAAAGAATGTGTATGGTACAGAATCTGGTAAGATTTATCTATTCTGTTTTCCTGTTGTTGAAAAATTAGTCATCTCTTCATCTGATCTACCAAACGAGACTTGAAAGCTCATAACAATCAGTTGTATGATACATTTTCTACCAAATCCTGCTTTTATTTACTTCAAGAATTGTGGAAATACATGGTCTGTATCTACCCAAGAATACTTAGCCAGCAAAGCCTTGACAAATGATGAAAAGACTGCTATTTCTTTTTAGAACCTAAATAGTAATTTCTCAGTCTCTAAGGAAGGTTATTTCAAGTTTTGGGTAAGAGCAACTGTTAAATTAAAACTGGTTTTGCTCATTCACTTCTTAATTTGACTTAATTTACTACTTAAGTGTATTGTTTTTGTGTTTGTATGAATATGAGGCATAGTCCACCAAACTTTAAAATATTCATTTACCTTTGAACACATTATTGATTCCTTGATTCTTTTTCAATTGCCTCAAATAAAATACTACATATGGATAGATATAAGCACAGATTTCAAACTGTTCAACATCAATGATGAGTTTTGGGTCTAAAAAATTACATTTCTAGCAGACTTACTTTGTATAAATATAAGTTCAGTGATGACCTGATGGTGAGGAAGACCTCTGCTGCATCTGGAATTCTGAGTATATATAAAGGAGTAGTAGAAGAATTTAAAGCTGATTCTAAATGCTGAGTAGAACAGAAATCAGCTTTATTTGGATAAGGCTTCTGATGTAAGTGCCCTCGAGCCAGATTTGTCCTAGGGCAGCCTGAAGCCTTTGAGTCTACAACATAATATACCAACTTGGATGGTATGGATGAGTAGTTTCAGGATGAACTTCCACATGACTGATGGATTTAAACTGATTTTAATGTAAGGAGACTCGCTCCAATGGGAATGCAATTCTGCTATTCCATATCACATCAGAATATGTAAAAAGTGTGTCAGAATATACAAAGGAGTTAACCCTTCTTTGGAAGATTTTGTGAGACCTTTCTGTTGATACTCTGACATGATGTGTCTTGTAAGGTGATGTCTGATTACCATTTGCTCTTAATTTTTCCTTTTCAAGTCTTGATGCAGCTAAACAATTGCCACCGCTTTATTGTGATGATGAATTCAGGGAATACCTTTTGGTTCTTGTTTTACACTTTTGACTAGAAGTAGAATCATCTAAAAATAAAAGGCTGGAAGACAATCTATTAGGAGCACTTCCAAAATAAAATCTTAAAACAGTGAGACTTTTGATAAGATTGATGTATATCTTTTAAATATGCATCATTTGAATATATTGGCAGGGGCTAGAAAAAGGTGTGCCAAAATGCAGTACAAGATGATGGTGTCAGAGTTCAGATTTCCTAACAGATCAAGAATCCATCTGTATGCTAGCTGCAAAATTCTGAGATAGGCTGTTCTCTGTCCAGGTAATTTCTAGCTCAGGTTTGCAAGGCTACAAAAGTCGGATCAGAACAAAACTTGCCCAAAGGGAATCAACCTTGTAAAGTTTTATGGTGGATTCAAAAGTCAAGCTATCCTGAGAGTTCTGTTATAAAACACTGTTGAGTTGACTATTAATCAGATCTTATGTGATAGTACAGAAGATATAAAAGAGAGGAGCAGTTTCCTCCCAGAACTCAGTATAGAAATCCCTCAGTCAAAATGTAAAAATCTATCAGTAAAATGAATAAAAGCTGACTGCTCTCAGACATTTATTTTGCTTGTTTATAGCTTCAAAATAATTTTCCTTTTGCTAAGAGTCACAATCTGTTACTGAAGCCAATGGATGAGAATAGTTAAGATTCTCATTGATTCTAACTGGGAAAATAACTAGTTACGCATACATTGCCAAGGTAGCCTGCTTCACTCTCCCCTGGCAATCCCAGAAAGATTTTCATTGCTACCTCATCAGAAGTAGCTGTATGAGTGCAAGAGATTATGGAGCTTTCAGAGTCTTCATTCTGGACTGGAATAACTAGTCTAAATTCCATTGAAACTTAAGGCCTTCATTCTATACAGCCATGTTTGTCCAGTGGACATGTTAAAGCTTATCTTCTTGCCAAGTACAAAGGTTAGTTTGAAGTAATGCCATGCTATTATTTCAGTAAGAAAGTTACTGAAAAGTGTAGTGGTACTCTGTGATTCAGGGGCCTGTGAAAAGCTGCTTTAATTACCCCCAGCTCTGTAGCTGTGACCATAATATTTATCTGAGTAAGAAAATTTCTCTCATACATCTGAGACCCTTGAATTGCAAACTGATGGTAGTTCTGAAACCAAATAGCAATTACTGAGCAGAAAAACTACATTAATATTTTTACCTGTGCAAAAGTCAAGGGTAATAATGTGATTTTGGTGGAGATATTCCTAATCCATCTCTACAAGCTCCTGGGCAACATGTTTTATCTGACCCAGTTTGAACGGTGGGTACTTGCACCAGGTGATCTCAAGAGGTCCCTTCCAATCACAATGCATCTGGCTTACTTTCTGCATCTACATATACAATACTTCTCCTATGTGAATATATGTTTCATCCATTTTTTACATTTCTATCTGTTTTCCTTCCTTTATTCCGTTCTTACATTGCCTTATTTTGTTTTCCTCTTTTCAGACTTCATGTCCTTGGAAGTGTCAAATTAACTTTAGTCATCCACTCTTTGTGCTACCATCTGTTAACAATGAGGCTACAGTTTGAGAACTATTGCTCAAAATACTGCATTTATTTGCTCCTAGCAGTGGTGCATGCTCCTAGAAGACACAGGTTTAGATTTACTTGAACTTCTGCATTTGAGTGCACCCTGCTGGTTTTCGCTATGGTAGAAAGAGGAAAATTTTCTTCTCTAAATATTACATTCATGTGGTTTCTTCAGTCTGCATCTAGTGGCAAAATGTCTTTTCATAGAACAAACATTCATAGAAAGCTGTGGAGTAGCCTATTAGTCTCAGTTATGATTAGTCTAATTTCATATATCTTACTGGGCATAAGTATTAACATCTTTTCACAAATTTAAAGCATTATGGTTTGTAATAATTGAAATAATTGAAATCGGATCAGGCATATATGATATAGTCGCCAAAGTACTGAGACTGCTGAGTTAAACAGCAGTTACGTTGTGATTTTCTAGGTGTTATAGAAAAAGTAAAAAGGTTTTTTTGGTGTTACAACTACATTTTTCTTCTAATCAAGCATCTTTCAATTCACATCTTACAGGCACAATATATCTTTTTGCATCAATGTGTACTGGATCTGTTGACAAGCAAGGGAAGTAGTCAGCCTCTATGTTTTGTAAATTATTCAGCACTGCAAAAGATGGACTCTCTGGATGCCATGGAAGGTAAGGAGATACAGTGTCAAAATTATTTTTTCATAGCAGGTGCAATGACTTGTCCAGATGAAGAAGCAGAAAAAAAAGCCCTTTGACATGCTTTTTTTTGCTTCCAAAGTATAAATACCTAGCCTTTTGCTGTTCTTTATTCCCCCTCGTAGTAACAGTCATTACTAAAGCTTTCCCCGCTTTTTTCCATGCAAGATCTTTTAAATTCAGTGAAAAACAGTTATCTGCCATTAGTTATTTGTTTACAAGGTTGGTTAATGTAATATATCTGTTTCTTCTGCAGGTGACGTGGAGCTTGAATGGGAAGAAACTACCATGTAAATACTAGGAGCAAATATTAAAGAAAATGAGATTTTGAAAATCAAAGTAATATTTTTCTAAGCACAGGGGCCAAAGCAAATTCCCCTATTTTGTTGATTAAAGGAAACGCAAATGATTGAAACATCTTTTATTCTATCAATGTGCCTTCATAAAAAAGTATTTTATTCAGAACACCGAGCGGTAATGGTTTGGAGTACTTTTGCACAGACTGTACTTCTGGTGTTATATAAATAGTGCATTCGGTATGTATTTAAATATAAAGTGTATTTGGACACATTTCTTTTTTCTGAATTATCTTTGTAAAAAAAAATGAGCCAAATAGGATGTAAAAAAACTCATATTTCCATTGAACATGTTCTGGTGTGAATTTGCTGTGTTCTGCATGTTTTGTTTTTAAGTAAAAGCTCCAGTTTCTTTACTCATTCTTGCTAGACTGGCTTCAGTGTTGTCATTTCTTGCAGATTAATTCCAATACCATCACAATTATCTTTACCTAACTGCATGTTCTTATGCTTTGAATTTTTTTTTACAAGTGGTAGCATTCAGCTCATGATCCTGAACAGCTGAAGAGTCACCTTCTGACATAGGGAGGATTATTCAGCTTTTACACAGCACACAGTAGCTCTTCGGAGACACTTGGGGCTATTTAAGCTATTTTATAATCAGCAGGTTGTGTTTTTTAAATATATAATGATGATTGCACATGTTCAGAGCAGAAAAAATATTTTACATTCCTGCTACTTTTTCAAGCAGGTAAAACAAAGTAAAACTACAAATCTATTATCTATTACAATGAAGGCTAAATTGAATTACTTAATAGAATGTTTAGAATTCATTCACATTTCTTGAATATAACACTACTCAGCATTTTGAAAGGTTGCTCAAAATTTAATATCAATGTATTTTATAACAAAGCTGTCAACTAAAAAAGCCTTTGCACCTTCCTCAGGTTTGGCAAATCACTGCAGACACTGAAAATTATAGCAGCTAATATCTGGAGATTTAATAAAAGAAAACATCTTCCACTCCCAATGGTGGTGATTATGATGATTACAATTATTATTATTATTATTATTATTATTGGAAATAAATCTGGAACAGGAATGAGAGAAGCAGGAAGCTTTTATCTGAGAAGAAAAGCAAAAACTGGTAGAATAGGAAGACCAGAGAGATAATGAAACTGTGTGCCCTGGTTTTACACGGAAGTGACACTATTCAATTTATATTATTGGGCGGAAGAGTCGATTGCTAAGTTTTTCTCGGTGTAAAGAAATGTATCATCACTCTCAGTAACAATTAAGATGTGACCTTAATCTGAGATGCAAAACATAATAGCAAATAGCCTTTGGAGCTGCTATCTTGTATTACATATAGACAGAAGAAATCAAAGCTGCCTTGTTGACACATCAAGTTCAGGGAAATCAGACAAACCACTTCAAAACCTTGAAATATGTATATGAGGGGCTATTCCTGTGTGGGCACACTCTGAATAGAATAGTCAATGAACAAAACTTTCCATTTCTTCACTGTAGCTACCAGACAGAAAATATTATGCAGAAGGTAGCATGGTACGTTTTCAGAAAAGAAGTAAATGACAGTAAGTGTTTTTAGAAGCTGGCAAGGATGATACAGTGAAGACCTTTTGTCATTTGGCAGAAAGTGCCAAATATCTAAAATGAAAATCAAAAGACAGTGTTTAAGGAGGTAGAAGTGGTCTACAGAGGTATTTGGGCAATCTGTCTTTTAGGAAGATCAACGGTATTGTAAACATCACCTGTCAGGCTAAAAAGAAAACAATGCCTTTTTAAGCTGGATAGGGGGAGAGAGAGGTGATGTCCACAGCTGTTCAAGTCTCTGGCAAAGCATTCGGTACAGCTCTAGTTTCATTTGGTTCCTATGAAACATGTGTTCTTCATTTATTATACGTGTACTTTAAAGTATTCTGACAAATTGCTTATAGGGACTTACAGATGTTTTTCGTGATTTGTGGTTGTACTTGGTAGCAGTACAGGGAGCACTGTGATAAATTGACATTATAGAGTCATAATCTTGTATAATCTTGTATTACAATGACAATGGTGGAATATCTGGAGGAAAAAGCTAAGCCTTACATGACTTCAAGATGAACTCAAGAAGTCCTAAATATGCTTAAGTGTTTTCTGTTTTGTATAAAATACTTAATGGTGAAGATTCCTATTTACTCTTTTAGGGGACCTGCCTATGGTGATGCACTGCACTCAGTAACCTGCTTGTCTGACAACTTAGTAAGGCACTAGAAAATGTGATTCTCTTTTCTGTATGAAAAGTAATTTGAGTACTTTACTGTACAATTTGACATAAGCAATCTGATACATGCTACCTTGACACATTTTGTATTGTCTCCAGGGTAAAAGACAACATTCAGCATGAACTGGCAACAATATGGTCAGGGAAAGAAGTGTCTCTAAGCAATTACCTCCAAGTACTGGCTTTCAGTATAAACACAGCAGTAGTTTGAACCTTCCTGTGTGTCTGCCAATGCTTTACAGGGATAGGGGAATATCTATGTATCAGGAAATTTCTCCAGTCCTCAGCTGAGTCATGAAAGAATAATTTCCACAGTCTCTTGTCTTCTGTCCCTCCTTCCCTTATGAAATCACACCTACGGTGGTGCTACTGACAGCACTGCAGAGCTGGAGGCAAGCAGAATTTGTCCAATTGCTATTTTGAGAATATACTTATATATATAAAGCAACACAACAATTCATTTTTAATGTCACCACTCAATTTTCCAAAAATTCTTGACACTACTAATATAGCAAGAGTGTACTCTGCCAAAATTAGCAATGAAATGAATAAAAATGGGAGAAAAATTCAGAAATTCTGTAGGACTATTGAAATTGTATTGAAATTAGGTCATACTGTATTAAATTATCTGGAAAATTTCTAGAGACTGATATATCTCCATACAGAGAAGCACCAGTATTGATAAATAAATATTTATAGCCAGTTCTGCTGGACATCATTACAAGAGGCTACTGTCCATGCCCTTAAAAAGCTGAATTGTTCTGTTCACAAAGGTAACAGAAAGACAGCAGAATGTTAAGTTCATGTTGAATTACAAGCTCTTCTTATACTGTTAAAAGAGTTGATAAAAATATTTGTGAACTCAAAGTTGTGATTTTAGTGCATATATGGAGCTATTCAGTAATTTCTTTTCATAACATTATGCAAAAGATTAACAATGTGAATTAATCTGTGTAATACCATCTATATACTGCTGCAATACAAAGTATGTTCAGAAGCAGCTACTAACACAAAGCAGCAAAGAGCAATGATGAGTCAATCATACTTCATATTAAGGTAGCATGACAGGGAGCTTTCTTGGTGGAATACAGAAATTAAAAAGCATCCTAGATGTGGATATGAATTTGCAGGGATTCAGGATACAAAGCCCTGTGAAGTCTGTGAGCAGAAGAGATTTTTTCTGAAAATATTTTGACAGCAGATTAAAAAATTTGAGAAGTACCTGTTTCTGAGAGTCTTGCATGTATGTTAAGCATAACACAAGATCATTGTTTATCTGTGGAAATATACAGTAAAAATAGATCCAAATTAATTTTTCTTTTACAACCTATGAAAAGTATTCAATTAGCTCCTGGTTTAGGTGATACACATATGGTAATAATGACTTCAGGGTTGTTTTATAATTAAGTTATGTGCCTATTTAGTGCTGCAAAATTTGCAAAGCATTGTATACAGTGGACTGTAGATGGAAACCATTGACACATAGCACTGGACAAGTCTTGGTTGGTTTTCATTTTAAGGAAATGAGTCAATGTGCTGAAAGGTGATGCTCTGTTTCAACCATTTCTCTGTGACTGTTGTGTCACCACTCTATGTGTGGTGTTGGAAAAAAACCAAGTCCTCCCAACATTGTTCTCTGTATTTTATTCCCTTTTCTAGTGCTGTGTTGCTTGTCTGTATGTGTCTGTATTAGAAGGAATTTGTCTTGGGGTGATGTTATGATACCTGTATTCCCTATCGTTTGCATATGTGCTTAGAAATGTGGTCCTGTAGCTTTAAGTGCATCCAGCAGCCGGGAGAAACTGCCGGGCGCGGGTTGTTTTGAAAACTCCCACAGGCCTATTGCNCATCTGAATTCTAATAGTGCAGGTATGATCTGCAGGTAGTGGTCTTACAGATGTGTAGTGGTCTTACTCCAAACTTTCTCTCCATCTCTTTCCTATGTGTTGATTTCCAGATGACATCAGAGATAATCAGCTGCATTTTTGCTCTTACTCCTCTTCAATACATTTTCTGCCCTGTCCTCTCTGTGGCTATGATTACAAGGCAATTCCAAATCTACTTCTGTGTTCTGTGGTTCCAGAGCTGAGCTGTGTTACCAGTGGCATGTCTTTGCAGCATCAGCTCTGTAAACAATTGTGTAATTGTGATTTGCTGATATAAACTCTGGTATAAATTTTAGCACTGATCAGTCTTCAGTGTGAGCTGAAGAAAGCAGGATGGATTCAGTGTTTGATATTTTGCATGGTGATACTCTTCTCCCAATCACTTTTCCTAAACAATGCTGAACTAATTACTTGTTTATTCTCACAGCTCCCTTATCATGCAGGCCCTTTCTCAGATTCTACAATGTAGGTAAAACTGAAAATCACCGGCTTTTATGCACTGAGTAACAGTGTATGGCACATTTCATAGATCTCACATCAGCAGGCAGCTTGCAATGAAATTGCGAGTCTGTATTTCAGTTGAAAGACAACATTTAGAAGGTTTCAGATATATTTGGATCATCTTACTCTGCTTGTTGATTGGTGTTACTAGGGTGATCTTTTTGTAGGATGACAGCTGCAGCCAGCTATCCACTGTAATCATGAATAAACTGTTCCAGTACTCTTTGCAGTCAATACTGTGAGAGCTGGGGGAAGTTTTACAAGGATGTTCCCAAAATATTTTGGAGGAGATGAAGTCCTGAATACTTGGATACTGGAAACCTAATATGCAGCTAAAGCTGTACCATTCACAGTTGCATTCCATGAAGCCTGCTGAGCAGGGGGCATGTTCTAGAACACACAGAGCATATTTGGGACAACGTAACACAACCTTAGAGCCGATTACTGCACGGTGCAGAGAATTCTTGCCATCCGTGCAGGAATGCACTTAAATAAGCTTTACCATTAAATGTCTCTAGCTTTACTTGAAAAACACAGATGCAGGTAACACCTATTATGACAGCTGTTAACATCCTTTGTGAATTCAGCTTAGTGCTAAGAACTAAACGCCTCTATTTAGTCACTTCATTCACTAATCTTAAATATAGAAATGAATACTTTGACACCACAAGTGTAGAACATGGACAGTATAGAGACAAGGAAGATTTTCTTTCACTCATGGAGGCACATGCATAAAACTAATTAAAACTGTATGTCCCTCTCTTCCTCTCAGTCTGCTATCTGCATGCGCTCACCAGTTGGGAATAATACTCATCCACAAAATAACATTTGATTCCAATACTGGTAATCCATTTCTCAGAATCCAGCATAAAGCAGTTACAGAACTGAGCTTTTTCATTTATCAGCCTTCACCTCCATCTAACTATTTTTCTTACAGAATTCTACTAATTCTCTGTCAGTATTTCAGGGACAATACACATAGTGTGAATCTGGGCTTGCATATTGTGCACAGAATTCTTCACTGAGCTGCACTAACACAATACTGCACTCCAGGCCTGGGCAAGGAACTGACCTGAGGGGAGCGGCTGCCCAGCATGTAATCCTACTCCCTTTCTGAACAGGATAGTTATCTGACAATGCACTATCCCAGTCAGGGAGTCCAGAAAATATTCCCAAAGCTGCCTGACATTTATATCTAGAAGTTTAATCTGAAACTTTCTCTACTAAGGATAAACATGAAAATTCACGACTATCATTGTCACTATTGTCAGCACATCAACTTTGATGCTTAGGACACCAAGAAGCAAACCTCTTCTTTAACTGGCATGAATAGGGCTTTTAACTGACCAAGACTTCGTATCTGCTTCATGGTTTGCATTTAAAGTACACTTAAATTTTGACACATTTCTGTCCTTAATATATATATTTTTTCTTTTAAAGTAGGGATTTGGAGATATGACTTTTAAGTACTTACAGGTTGTCTTAGGAAAATACTGAGCTGTCCTGATGAACAGCCATTAGGAGGATTCTTTGATAAAAAATGTTCTATAATAATGGCCAGATTATTGTAATTCCTGAAAAAGTACTCCTACACCCTGGGGGTGGCCAATATTGTAAGAGCATATCTACTAAATATACTGTACACCAAGAATGTGACTGAATGCTCATGATGGCAGATACATTAATTACTTCTTGATTTTCCCATTCTTTTTGCCCTTCCAATTCCTCTTATCGTATCCTGGCACTCCTAAGCAGGTTTTTGGGACACATCAGGTTGCTGGTTAATGGCGATTAATGCATCAGCTATATTAACTCTGTCAAAATTTAATGAGACAAATATTCGTCTCTTGCATACTGGTGTGCTCTGAAACCAGAAGGGATCCCTGGCATCACTACTGGTGCCAGCTGGCAGTCAGAGGAAGATGGTCCTCTGCTAATGTGGGAGAAACTCTGTTCTTAGTTCAAAGTTTTCACAGGCTGTGCATGTCTGAAACAGATCACTCAATTTCTTTGTAAAAAATACCTGTAAAACCTTTATTCCTAACACTAATGTGTCCTATGTATTTGTACCTGAATGTTCTGTGAGAAAGCAATTTCTCCCAAAATGTCTTTGTGCACCTTCTATCACAACTAAGAATACCATTAAAGTAAAAAATCCTTTCTCCATCCCAAATTAAACAAATGGCCAGAAGATTGTCAGGAGTCACTATGGATGGCATCACTGTAGCACAGTGCTCATGCTTTGCTTAGCCTTCACCATCCCATCAATTCTCTTGCATTGACAACGAAGAACCACTGCTTGGCAGTGGCTGTCAAGATGAGGGGCATTAGCTAGGAGAGATTTTGAACAGAGTTACCTTCATCATTCTGGAAGGATTCCAAATGAGCATTTCAGGAGTACACCAGCTAGTTGCCACACAAGGCATCTTCCTTCTTTTTCAGTCTTTGGGAAAAAAATCTGCCAGCTCTGTGTCCGGAATACTAGAAAAATTACAAGAATTAACTGAAGATACAAGCACTTTTTCTAACTTGTGATCAATGTTACGATATATCACATCCACACATCCTTTATTATGTATGCATGCACATGCAAATACTCAAGCTCTTGAAACTAAAAGCACATCCAAAATCAGTCAGGTCAGGTGTGATTAGCTTCCTTCATTACCATTAGGCCTTGAATCTACAGAAGTAATTGATTCTAATTTTTAAAATAAAATTTGGGCTGTCATATTATCTGGTTCTCCAAAACCAGGAAAGACATTCAGCAGTGTCTTTAAGTAGACTTCGTGAAACAAAATTTCTCCAACAGCTGAAAGAAGTAGAATGCTTCCATTGAGACACAACTAATAAAAAGTGTCAAAATGGACAGCTGGTGTCAATTCCAGAAGGATTTAAAACTTAGACATGAGCTTGAAAAAAACATGTTAATAGTATCAATACCTGTATGAAAAGAACCTTATACTTAGCAAAAGTACATTGAATGATGTGTTTGAATACATGTACTAAAACACCTAGGAGAAAAGAGTACTGTATTAATTAAATACAGAAATATTGTATTCCACTGATACCCAACATCATATGATGTGGTTTGCTTTGTCCTGAGAAAGAAATTCCAAATATAAGTCAGAGTTCAGTGTTTTGATGAACTTGGCTAAGAAGTTCATATTTCAAAGATGTAAACCTCTGAGCAAGGCCATGGTTTTATTTCTAAGAGAATACAAATCAAATGAAATTAGGTTTTCCATTTCTATTTCTATTTCAAAATAATTCTTTGTAATCTGTATAGGATATTTTCAATCACATTTAGGAAATCAATATAATATATACTGTAGAAGAACTATGTATAGTTCTTTCTGGAGAAGGACTGGCAAGAATAATTTTAGGCTTTGTGTTTCAGCAGAGGCTAGCCTTGTGTTGCACACAGGTCACACACAATTCAAGTAAAGTTTCCATGCCAAAGACATAGCACATGACTGGCAGTGAGTCTGGTGGCATTGCTGGGTTATCCAAACCCTGCCTCTGGGGAGGAAGTGAGTCAGGGGAAGCTGTTGAGGCCCACATCATCAGAATAGCCCAGGCACTCAGCCCAGTCATGTTCTACAATGAAGCAGTGAGATCATAGGACAACCAATGCAATCTCCTGCATTCCAGCCTTTCCAAATGTGGGGTCGTCTCCTGCTTCTCTGTGTACCATAAACATGGGGAACTCTTGAACACAGGAAGTTTTTAGTATACAGACCAGGTAGATTACAGTCTGCTTCATATTCCATGGAATTATTTTTTTTTTGGTCTGAAGGTCAGAAAGAAAAGTATTGAGAAAAGAGCAATGACATAAAATAGAAGTTGAGCTGTGTTAGAGAATTTCAAGGACATTTAAATGTTACAGGGCTTAACTCTTGCACATTGCTGCTGTTCAGCAAAATCCTTAGCTGACGGGTAAGTGATCAAACTCAAAGCACATAGAAAAATAGCAACTTAAGAAAAACATTTTCAGAAACTATGAATGAAACTTAGGAAAAACAATGACTGATGATGTAGATAAAAATTATTGTCTAATGCAACTGGAATTTCCAATTCTGATATGCCCTTCTATAAAAAATCCAGAAGTAAAACTCCAGGCTTGTATTTTAAGCACTCAAATAATACACTGATTTATTTTCATCAACTTCTTGATTCAGAACAGAGAACTGTTTATCCTTGTTTATCGCATCTCAGGGAATCACATATGCATTATCTGTCTTGTCCCAGTAGTGCCTTTTTCAAGAATATTCAGATATTCCTTCAGATGGGGATGTAGCCTGAGGGGGGCAGGCTCTTACATGAAATGTGGAAGGCAGCTGTTCAAAACCCAAAGTACAGTAATAAAAAAATTACAGGAGCCTGGCTGGATCTTGTCCCTCCCTGCAAGAACAATGATACCTTGACTGCCTTTCTTCTTCTACCTTTAATGCTCCTCAGTTATACCAAACAAAGTGGAATTCTTCATAATAAGGAAAAATGATAATATGTTTCATAGCAAAAAAATAGGGCAAAAAAAAAGAATTTCATTGTCCCATACTCTGCATATTCTGCTTGAAGGCAACTTCACTTCCAGCAGAGGTTGATATTGCTGCTTCTCTGCAGCAAAGTTATCTGGGTTTTTCTTAGTACCAGGAGACTGACATGAATCTGCCTTTTATAACAAATTGCTTGCATTTGTTTCTATCCACATAAACACCAGCATCAGTTTACTCTGTTCCTCTTTGCAGCAGTGTTTACTCTTTGTTTGATCACTCCCAGCACTTTCCCTTGACTTTTCTATTCCTTTTCTCACCACATTCATTCAACATTTACACAATGTTTCCAAGCACCTCATCATGTTTGCATTTTGTCTTCCCATTCTGTGCTTTCTATAGTTGTACCAGCTGTATCTCCCTGTTCATACGTCCTAGTGGGATGTGTGAGGTTCTTTTCTGAACAGCACGATATATGTTCATCTTACGACTCACTGTAGCTATCAGTCTTTCTTCTGTAGAATTACCACCTAGCTAGGTACAGGTTGTATTTCTGCAGTGATCTGGCTTCCTGAAGTGCTCATTTGTGCTCTTGTCCTCATCATAGTCATGAACAATTTGAAATCTACGCAAGTCCTCCAAAAGGTGATAATTCAAGATATCTCTGTGATATCTGAAAACCTGACAAGCATATTCTCAATTCCACCAGCTGAGTTATTAATTAAAACCAAAGTTTCCAGAGTAGAACTCTGGGAAGTCCCTCATTTGAGAACTCTGTTTTGATGAGTTTCCAAAGAATTTAATATCCATAGGAGTTTCATTTTATAGTCTTCATTTTCATAGTGTTCATATGAGGATGTCATGTGAAAATGTATAAAAAACTTCCTTTAAATCAAGTGTTTTCAGCTTATATTCTGCTGTATTTCTACTTATTCCATTGGCACAGCTTAGTCTTCAAGATTTTTTAACAGGAGCAAAACTAATCTATGTTGGCGTTATTCATCCCTTTGTATTCTTACAGGTGCACACAAATATTGTATCGCTTTCCAGTATTTTCACAGAAATTAGGGTTTAACTCCTCATCTACAAGTCCCGTTCCTTCTGTTTCTGCATTCCATTTGCCCATCTATCTCTGCAAGCTCTCATCCACCAGTAGTTCTTGAAGACACCAGGAAATGGCATGAGATAATTTCTGGCAATTCTCTAATTACACTGAGGCCAAACCAGTTTTAACATGTAAGTTAAACCAATTATTTTACTTCTTGGTTTTCTTGTCCTCTCCCGACTCCTTCTATTTTTGTTATTAGTGCTAATAATTTTGTTAACCTGCTAATTGCACTTCATTTAAAAATTGCATTTTGAATTGACAGAGCCATTAAGCACAGCATCATCTGTTATCGGCTTTCTCCTGTTTAGATTCCCTTTGTTCTCTTTATATTGCAAACTTTAATCATAAAGTTTCTTAGTTTTTATGACTTTTGATAATAATTTCTTGATTTGTCCCTTGCCTTTCTGATTCTGTCCTAACATGTCTACGCTATCCTTTTTCTTCCTAAATTATTTTTCCTGTGTGGTTCATGACTACTCTTCCTCAGCTTTAGAACAGAGTATTAGAATAATTTAGGTTGGAAATGACCTGCAGGGGTCATCCAACCCAGGTCCAACTTCGAAGCTTGATCAGGTTACTCAGGGTCTTGGTATATCAAGATGGCCATTAATCTTGTGGCTTTGCTAAGATGTAGTTACAGTCTCACCAAGAATGACAAGTAAGTCCTGAACTGCCACTTACAATGCCCTTGGCTAAACTGCGTTTGATGTTCAGTCTAGAAAGTGTATTCTGAGTCCATCTGGGTCCTCTCAATATGGCAGCACATGAAAAATAATGCCCCTAACTGCTCTGCTGAGCCCACACTGAGTGATTTCTGCATACATCCAGAAGACCATGTCTACATGCCTCTGGAAATTTACTGATTAAAAATGTGGCACATATACTTTTCCAGACACCTCTAAGGTTTTGCAGCAAGGCCTGAGAGTACATGTTGTGAATTTAGGCACAGGCACATAAATCCCATGTGGAATCAGGCCCTTGATGGCATTAGTGCTAACTAGCATGTGCTAACCTATGCATTTCCTGATATCTCTTGGCAGCTCTGAGACCCTTTTCATGGTTAGTCCAAGAAGGATTATCTCTCTAGATTTCCCTTCACTAGCTTGTCCTTTGGGACTTGATCCTGCAAGCCCTGTCAGATGCAAGTAATTGCAAAAAATACTTTGGGAGGTGAGACACTTTTGGGATGGTCAGAAAGGGATTAGATAAATTCATGTGCAACATGTCTGTAAACAGATACTAACAGAAGTAGGCAGGGATGTGCTCTGTAACACAGAGAGTTGGAAGAGTCACACTTATCCATCAATTATTTCTGTAAGCTCACTGTGTCCAAGAGCAAGTATGTGGATAATGGACAGACTACACATGACTGGTCTGATGACTCATATTTGTTAAAGGAAGCCATTTGGTTCAGGTCAACAGTTGCTATCACATTTTAAGTCTTATGGCAAAAAGGAACATAAGGATGGCTGAGATTAATCACATCTGTTCTTCCTAGTATCGCATTTTCTCAGATACAACAGAGTTAAGATCATAAAGATCTGACCTAGGATGCTGCCCTGCTGAACAGATGTTAGCAAACCGGTCAAGAAGTGCTATGCAAGACAAGGAGAATTTGGCAAGTCTTACCATGCAATCTCTTTCATAAATATCTGTTATGCATTTCTTGTCTTCACCATAGTTCAGCATGAGTGTTTGTTGGGATCAGCAGTGTGCAGTGACAGCTCAAATGAAAAATATGTTATAACTTGGACTCTTCAGATGAAAATAAATTCTGTTATCAGATACTATTAAGTTGCAAATAAACCAAAAAAGAATTCACATTTCTACCTCAGGAATTTGGTTAAAATCTCAAGGTATTTCAAACCAAAAGCTACCACAATCAGAAATCTAATTCCTTCCAAGAACCTGGTACAATTGATAAGACCATTCTAGATAATGGTGTACCTAGAATTTTTGGGGCATTTGAAAAAGGTCACATCAAGTTGTTTGACTAACTCTAATCGCATTTACAACTCTCTAAATATGTCACTTTGAGTTACAGGCATGACTTGTTATGTGTGTGCATGCAGTTCTTAAATGTGCTATGTAACTAAAGTGACTCAGTGACTTTTTTCAGCTATAATTTCTTTTTATTAGATAGCTCATGTTGGTGAGAAAAAAAGAATTATTTGATCACATCAGACAGTTTCTCTACTGATCATAAAACTCTTGCCTGAATTTCAGTTCAGCGCACATTATGAGCACATTTATCTTCTGTCAGAGAACACCATATATCTCAAGAAAGTGACACTGCCTTCTTCTAGTCTCATATTTTCTCCTCTTACTTCAGATACATGACTTCACAAGCAGCTCAGAAGTTCCAGAAAATGCTAAGCAGCTTCACTGTTAACTGAATCAGGACATAAATACAGTAATGAACAGCAGGAATTCTAGAAAATAGTTTATGTGAATTGTCACAAAATTCCTGGGACCATGGAAATGTCAACTTTGAGATGCTTGACTGAGAAAGCTTCACAATGAGAGGTGACATTCCAAGCCTCTGCAGATTCTTTATTGTTTATAAACTGTTGCTGCTGTGTAAAGTCAACTTCAACAAAGACATATCCTCTGCCTGGAAAGACAGCTAAACAAAAGCCTTTATATTCTTCACTGTGTATCTTCCAAACATGACAAAGTTTGTTTATCCTGTTGTTAAATACTTGTTTGATAATTGCAAATGAGAGCCACTGTTAAGTGATTCTGCTTCATATTGTTGAGTGGGCTCAACTGACTTTGCAAGAGCAGCACTTAGAATCTTTACATTGATTTTAAAAAACACACCCAAATCAAAAATGTGGATAATTTTGTATTGTCCAAGGAATGCTACTTTAGTTTAATTTTCAGTGTTTGCACAAACAACTTTATCATTGATGGTCATATTCCTGATTGTGAGGACCAGTTCAGTTTGATTACTTTTTTCCCTATAGAAGTTTGCAGATGGTGATTCAGTCTTGTGTACCTTTTATTTAATTCAACTTATCCTGATTTCTCAAAGCAAGATATAGTTTACTGATGACAACAATTTGAATGCCAGAAGAAAGCAATCTGATTAGCTGTGCCCTGCAGATTGCCTCTCTGTGTAAGCACAACTGCTTTCATTATTCTTGCTGACCGTTTAATTTCCACCTTCCTAATTACTGTGGCTGGAAGTAACCAGTTCTGAAAGAAATGGAAGATAAGGTGCAGAACTGGTAAATGGTCTGAACTGGCCATGATCTGAACTCATCTGGTTCTAACACCTCCCTTTTTAAATATCATCTAGTTTTAGAACACAGCTGCAGACACTACTGGAAAGCTAATGCTTTTTCACTGTGGCTGTCCTAAGCTGAAGGCAGTAGTTCCAATACAAAGTTTTTACTATTAATTGTATCATCCTAAAATTACATCTATAATCTATACTTGCTCATCTCATTTAAACATAGGGCTTTTTAGAGCTCCAAAGCACTCAGCAGCTCCCATTGAAAGAACATGAATAGGCCACTATGTATGGACCTATCAAAATAAAATTAATTTATTATTGGTCATGTGGAGTTTATTTAGGAACTGCTAGTGCACAGTAACTTGGGTATATTCTATTTCTTAGTTATTATAGTAATCAATAATACTTCAAAGTAGAAATTTTAAAGCTTACACTTCCAGGCAAACATTTCTATTAGGCTGCTTTAATACATGAATATTGTTCACAAATAATGACACTACAGGTTGACAGATTCTGTTATAAACCAGCTGGTTTACACTTCACAAAAATTATTTTTCTCACTATTTTCTCTAAGAATAGCTGTAAGTTCTCAGTTACTAGTTTCAAAACACAAATCTAAGATTACTTTTTCAGAGGTTCTTTATCTAATCAGACTAAATTATGATTCTTCTTCTAAAATTTTTCTCAGTGTTTAATTTTCAAATCATTTCCCCAAAAAACATAATCAACACACTTTCTCTAAAAATCTACACACTTACATCAATTCAGTTGAAGCCTGATTTTAGATGATTTTTTGCAGGCCAAGAAGGCATCTGGCAATCTTTTAATCTGTGCAGTTTCTCTGAAATGTTGTCCAGAGCAGTCTGGTGAAAAATTAAATACTCATGGGACTTAGGCATACCTTTTTGAAATCTGCTTAGAATGACAAGAATAAGACCCATTTTGTCATTTAGAATCTCTGAAGACTATCCCACTTTCATTCCTGTCATTGTTTATTTGTGCCAGATGAATTGTATGGGGAAGGAAGAGTATGAGCTCAGCCAATGTTCTTTCCATACCTTAAGAAATGTCATGTTCTCTTTTAGGAGAGACCATAAGACTATTGTACTTTTGGAACGTCATCAGGGTGTTTTAGCACAGTACAGAAGTTAGCATCAGAGAGCCATTTACTCATTTCAAAAACCTAAAAAAAAGTATTTGCAGATTTTCCTTTGTGCCACAGACCCATGGCCCATTCAAGAAACCATGTTAACACATCTAGATCCCAGTGTACTTTAAATAAGATGGTTTTGAGCCTTCAGGAATACCAAAGCAAATGAAATCTAAGTATATAAACATGCAGAAGTTATTAAGTGAAATTCTGGGACATGAGCAGAACACAGAGGCAAAGGAGTACAACAGAGACTGCTGTATTTCTTGCAGTGGCAGATCACAGGTAACCAACCTTGTATATAAGCATGTACCTAAATGTCACACAGAATAACTGACTGACCTTCACAGCCTAAAACAGTTTTGCAGCTGTGCAGCAAGTTTCCGTAACTAAAGGATACAATACGTGTTGAATTCAAGGTCATTACTGCTATTTAATACAGTGAAAATTTCTTTCTAGATGACTTTATCTCAATAGCTTCTATTTTCTAAAAACAGCAGCTATTTTCCTTTTGAAAGTGATCGTTTTGCATAATCATTTCACCTAATCATTTCATGGTTTTGTGATTTGCTGTTTTAAACAATCCCTATGTTACTGCTAAGCAGAGTGTTGTCATCATTCATTACCCTTAATGCATCTTCCCAGCTTCCACTTCCAAGCCACTATCATCCCAGTTTTCCATGAAGATCCATGGTTCGGCAAAAATCCCTTGTGAGACCCAGAACAGTAAGCTGTCATTTTTCCACAGTCTGAGCACGAAACACTCTTTTTGTACGTAGACAAGCAGGGATGTATGTGATCAGCCTGTCCTGGATGCAGAAACTAGCTCTTCACATACCCTTTCCTTTCTTTCACTTGCAGAATTATGGGTTGACTATTGCCCTTTTGACTGAGATTAGGTTTAGATGTCACAATCATATCCTGAAACAACATGGTGTGAAAATGCATTTTATGCTTCCAGCAGTTTGTAGGGTAAACAGACAAATCACCATATACTGTAAAAAACGTAACTATTTTCATGTTACTACAAAAAACATGGTAACAAGTGATTGTACAACACAAGGTGTGTCTTGTTCTCATGTCACGTTTCATGTTTCCTGTTTTGCCTAATCACAAGTACAAGACATCTGTCACTATTACTCCCTTTCTTCCTGCAAGGAATCCCTGCTTGTGGATAGAACCATGGAAAATGCTTGTCCCAGCCAGCAACACTGCAATGGGCCTCCAATTTCTGACAGGCCCTCCCTCCTCCCCAGGAAAACGTCTTGTAGTAAAATAAATGTGTTTGTGCAGTGGTGACTATTTGTCACTGTAGACCCTGACACAGGCATTAAAGCATCTGCCATTTAGAATTGTGTCTCATAACAGGCCAACATGAGAGCTGTAATGAAACCCTATCTTACCATATTGAACTGGAGAAATCTGTTTAGTTAGCAAGGTTGCACCTCTCAGATACTAACAGGACTGTAACTGATATGAACACTAAAGTCCATATCCAATCAAAGGCAAACAGCAATAATTTGGAACAGCTATACAGTCAAGACCTCTGTGGATAAGAATTTTTAAATCTTCCCCTACAAAGACTGCAAATTTACACAAAGTTGTCTTTTCCAGGTTTTTACCTTTCTGGCTCCCCCATTCCAGAGCATGTATTACACCATTCACTACCCTACTTGCAAAACTTGCATTTGAGGAATGGTTGTTCCCATGTGTTTTTTAATTGTCTGAAATGTCACATACTTATATACAAGCAGGGGCATGCACAGCACACATACACTTCCTCTAGTCAGTTCCTACATCTCCAGTGAGAGTGCATGTGACATTGTGGATATGCATTTCCTTGGACAAACAGAATTTGAATAGGATCAAGTAAACAACAAATTCTAGGTAAACAAAAGTCAGATAAGTCTAACAACATATATAAATTAAAATCAATAATTCAAGCTGGTCTGTGTTATCCCTAGAGAGCTGTGAAATTAATTTTAAGACAGGAGATAATGAAATTCAGCTTAGAAGTGCTGCTACATACCACAAGCCATGAAGCTCCATATACTTTGTTCCAGGAGCAGGAATTATGCTTCCATGAATGTCAGAACGGTTGTTTTGCTTAAATTTCCCATAGGTCATTGTCAGCATACAAAATGCTGGTCCCTCCTAGAGCCTCCACTGCCCAGACTCTCAAGAAAATTCCCAGAAAATCTCTCATCTCTATTCACCAGACATTTCTGTGATATGTTGTAGGTTCAGGAATAGATACATTCTCTTTAACAGACCAGCAATCTTTGGTGCACCAACTCTCCTCTTATGCATCTGTCAGCTATTTCAAACATCTTACAAAGCAGATGCTTAAAATATCTTTCTCAAGGGAAAGGAGAGATGAAGTTTCCACTCCTTCATTTGCAATCCTTGGTTTAATATACTATTTCAGCAGCAAATCACACTTTTCTAGTTCTTCCCTAAGAACTGTGACTATGAATGTTACCAGATAACATAGATGAACCAGGTACAAATCTGTCAAACCTGGTAGTCCTGAAGATCCAGCATCCCCTTGACATTTCAGCGTGCCCTCCAACTTACTTTCTCATGAACAGAACCCAGATGATGCATCCTGTAAGGAGTATAGAAAGCATAGTAAGTGGGGGCTACTCAGAGATTTACTCCATAAGGGCATTCCTGACAAATTAAAATAAGAATGTAAAGACATGCTGGGTGAGTATCTGACTGCACCTACTGACACACCATGAGGAATGACAACTAACCCTCTAAGAGCTCAGACCAGTGTCCGAAGTATGTTAAGTGACAGCAAAACATGGGCAGTAACATATTTCTAGACGTTACCTACCCTTACCTGAACAGCCTACCAAACTCAGGTGAGAAGGTCCGTGTGAACTGGAACTGACAGAGAACACAACAAGACCAAGACCCTAGAGAGCTTTTTCCTGGGTTTTTTGTTTTGGTTTGGTGGTTTTGGTTTCATTTGTTTGTTTCTTTGGGGTTTTTTGGGTTTTGTTTGCTTTTTGGTTGGTTTTTTGTTTGGTTGGTTTTTTGTGGGTTTTGGTGGGGGGATTTTTTGTTTGGTTGGTTGGGGGTTTTCTGTTGTTTGTTTGGGGTTTTGTTTTGTTTTGTTTTTTGTTTGGGTTTTTTTGGTTTTTTGAAGTTTGGTTGATTGGTTGGCTGGTTGTTTTTTTGCTTGCGAAATAAGATGAAAAATGCTACAATTTTAAAAGCTGCTATTTTTCCTGTTTGGAGAAAAAGGACATTAGAAATAGCAATCCATAGAAAATAAAAAGTCAAATGTTAGAGGGATTTCAGAAACACGTTCAGAGAATATAAACTATTTGAAAAGACAACAGCAGCAGAACAACATCCTGTATAAATAAAAAAAATACTGAAAGTTTCTGCTACGAAAGATGCTGCTGAACACGAGTGTAAAAGGAAGAAGAGAAGAGTGAGAATGTGAACAGAAAGATTTCTGTTTCTAAAGTGCAGACAAACTCTGAGAGCCACAGTATGCCCACAGCTGGACATACACTGGAAATGTGCACTTCATAAATCTGCAAAAAGCAATTTATTAATCGTTACCTTAGTAGCCAAAGCATCTACCCATCTCTCAGCTCAGATATTGTATGATTAGGATAGTGCTAAAACAAGGGCTGAAAATTTCACCACCTTCACCCAGGTGCCCTTTTGCAGTGACACATAGGAACAGGTATAATGTATCCTCACTCTTTACCAATGCCACAGCAAAGACGTGCCAAAGAGATCAAAGCTTAAAAACGCCTGTGGTTGGAAGCATCTTGAGAAGAGGGAAGGAGAAAAAGGAGCAATTTGTAATGCTATAAAGTGCTAACTGGGTCCTAGCTGACGAAATATTTTTCTATAGCTCTGGACTAAATTTCTGCTTAAACATTAAGGTGTCAAGAGTGACCCAGGCACTTCCAGGCTTATTATTCAACCACAGTTATCCAAAAAAATTGTATGTGGAAAAGTGACTTTGGTGGGATCAAACTCCTGGAGACCAGCTGTGACTGAGAATGCAGTGCATCTTTCCTGGATTTGTCATCCTGACCACTTACTGAATTTATAACTCACTGACTTTATGAGATATTTCTTCAGTAAGGATAACAGACCTTGTAGACCAATTACAGTATATCAGAGTTATACTTGTGTGAATATGCTGAAAGTCTATTTTCAGTAGAGTACCACGGTATTCTGTCAACAAACAATTGAATAAAGAACTGGCTTCAAAGTTTTTCTGTGAGGTTCTACCAAGCTGACTGAAATTACAAGCAGATTGCAGCAGTGATCCTCCTTTCAATCCTATGTCCAGTTGTTCTTATTCACATGCTTTTATTTCCTCTTATGTCTCTGGGATTGTATATAACATGATCAGGAATACAAAGCATGAATAGAAAAAAGGCCAGTACCAACTTTTGAATCCTCCATTTAAGTCAGTTTTGTAATAGAAAACATGGCTGAGGATATTTTGTTCATGTGCACTAGGGCTGTTTGCTAGCTATGTTATATAAACCAAGGAACTGGAGTGGGAGATGCAGCAAAAGTCAAGTTGCTTATATAATGGGGAAAATGAGTGACTTAATTCAATTTAAAATTTCTTTGATAGGGGATGGAGTTGATACAAGTTTTGCTCCAATCAGTTAGTCCTACAAAGGACTAATTATGCTGTGCCCACATAACTGCGAGGAACTGAATCTGCTTATCACCAAGTACTGGAAAAAAAGAATTTATTTTGTTTCCTGTTTTAAAAAAAAAAANTTTTTTTTTTTTTTAAAAAAAAAAAAAAAAAAAAAAAAAATCAATCTGTTGACAGCAGCAGGAGCATCTGGCTCCTAAACTTGCAGCTTCCCAACCCACTAAGTTCACTTAAAGCTCTGGAAAGAACAACAATTTGGTAATTATCTTTCTCCCTTAAAATAAATTTTCATTTGTGCACCGTACCAGCAGACTATCTCATCTGTCTTGCGCCAAACACACCCAGAGTAGTATTGGCAAAACAAGAGTAAAAGAAAAAAAGTGTAGCAAATGTGAAAAAATATTGAAAGAATCAGCACGCTTTTGGTTTCTGGAATTTTGGGTGTTTTGGTTTCTTGGGGGGTTTGTTTGTATTGGGTTGGTTGGCTTTCATTGTTGCTGCTTTGGAGTTTTTTATTACTACCATTACTAATACTATGGGACAAAGACCCCCGTAATACCTCAGAGCATGTGAAGGGGTGGCTTCTCCAGGGATAATCAGTCAATTCAATCAGAGACACAAGGGATATGTAAAGGTCAGCATTATATTCCTCTTTAAAGGTAGAAAATTAAATCACAGGAAAAGCAACTGACTGGTCAAAGGTCAAAGAGAAAGCAAGTTGCAGAGCATGGAAACTGAGAAATTGTTTCTTATGTTCACTGCCCTAACTGCCAGACTGCCCCTTCTTTAATCTGAAGGGGGAAAGAAACGTCAGTGGTGGTGTAGTATTAAAATTAGTTTTGCTGAGAACAGTCTGAATTTTTCTATCATAGAAAACTGGACATTGTTCTGCTTCATTAAAGCAGAAATCAGATCCACTCCAACAACACTGCTGTGGTCAAAACAAAACCACAACTACTCTTTCCTCTGATCTTAAAAACAAATACTATTTATAGGCTAACTAATTTTAACACATTGTCCATGCTATGGTTGCATCTTTATTACTGCTTAGGTATGCTGGTATGAATATATGGATATTATAAAGCAAGTATAATAATAAATCATTAAAAAGACCCTTTAAAACAGGCTGAATTAAAACTAGAGCATGTGAAAACATTGTTAAAAACACACCTCTATATATGTTGGGAAACAAAATTTGACATAGGGGAAAACCAGCCACTTCTTAGCTAGCTAAAGTGGTCTTTAGGTTCCATGTAGGAAACTCAAAGTATGGTTACAAATTCATGCTATTAAGGACAGAATCTCTTTGAACTAACTATAAAGAAAACATCACATTAATTTTAGAGTAGACACAGGTGCATAGCTAGACTTTTCTCCTGCACCATGTAAAGACAAGAGAGAGAGCAAAATTACCCTGTAATTTTACCCTGCAAGACTGTAAAAGAAATTCCAGATCACTAATATATGATTGCCTAGTGTCTCCTCATGACACTTTGGGTGTGTTTTCCAATCCACCAACAAAAATCCTCTATCTCTTCTGAAAGCTCTCCCTCCCATTAAATCAATACTCAGATTAATATTTAATACCTAACCGTGTTTTTTTGTTCTCCTCTCTTTTTCCTGAAAGTGAGAAAAGCCAAAAAAGCCACTCACGTAAAGCTTAAAGAATTCTGGGAAAAATATTTACAGCAGAACATGCTTGGGAGCATGCCTTTACTTTAAAGAATAAACTGAGTCACCATGTTGCTATCTCAAATACACTTTAAGTAATTTCTAGAGTTACTCAGATACGTCCTTGCTTAAATGCACAACTGTGGCTTTTATCCCTCTGTTTCAGTGGGATTCACAGCTCACAGTACATCATATGTAGTGTAACGCACTATTAGCATCACAAATTTTACCAACAAGGAAACACTTGAAAGAAAAACTGATGACAGCAGAAAAGTATAAAAAAAAAAAAAAGTGCTCTTGCTGTTTATCTTGGTTTGAATTGCACTGTGACAGAAAAGAGCATTTATGGCTGAATTTAAAAAGAATGAGACTTCCGGGAGAAATTTCTTTTTTAACCCAATGGCAGAATGTTAAAAAAAAAAAAAAAAAAAAAAAAAAAAAAAAAAAAAAAAATATNTAAATACAATTATAAAATTGATGTTCTTCAAAATATAGAAAGATGCAGAGAGCAATGTTGTGAAAATAAAAAAAAAAATTTAAAATCGTAAGTGTTCATTTACATCATGAAAAATAAACAACAAATAAATTATTTCACACCAGCAGATTGAAACAAAAGGCTAAAAGTTAAAACACAGAGAAACTGGGGAACATCCTATACTAACAGACATTACACAATTGGGTCATTAGAAATAACATGAGCAACAACGAATTATACACTCAAAACCAACCAGCAGCAGTAACATGAGAACCTAGGTAAGATTAGGTAAAACTTTAAAATGCAAAGAAACATGACATACACATCTGGTGTCTGAATAAAATAAGTAGAACAGTTACAGCTTCTCAGATATCACATATAAAAGATGCATGGAACTTAAAAGGTTAGAAAAGCTTTTGTCAGTTTTAAGGACGCTGCTAAATTCAATCAAATAATGTATTCAACAGATTCTGATATGGAAGATTAAAAGTTTCAGGGTGTTTCATTATGGGAGTAAGAATTTAGCAGAAAATAAAACCCCTTGCACTCCAGCTGGTCCCCAGAAATCAGAGAAACTTGGCTGCTGCTGAGGCTAAATTCTGATTACAGCCAGTTTAGCACTCCAAATGTGGCTGAGCTCAAAAGAAAAACTTGCATAAGCACAGGTGCACAAAGAGCATGATTTACCAATCCTGTTCTATAGTTATGATCACATTCAATATGGACTTTGTACGATTCAGATTCACAAGAAATACAGTTTATTGAAACAAGACGAAAGCAAGTATAGGATTGTTGAAGATAAAAATATTACGTACAGAGTGCTAAAGTGTGTAATAAGAGAGAGTACAGCAAGAGAGATTACAAAACCTACATGTGCATATAAAGAGATGATCCCTTGTATGATCCAACACATGAAGGTGCAAAGTTCACCAAAATTAGTATCTTCAGCAGAGGAGACAGGGACCCTACTGAAGAATCCCACGCAGGCAAAGTAGTTGAAACCCTCCAGAAGTGTTTTAACCTGACAGCCTTTTCCGCCCTGCTATTCCCATTACTTACTATAAATATTCACACGTACAAAGTGTGGGAAAGAAAATTATTATAGGCAAAGTTTCATGAACTTTCTCAAACATATGTTTCAGGGCTGGCATGGGGACAAAAACCGTGA